>JAQQRF010000818.1:0-83894 GCA_030523145.1 Trissolcus brochymenae | reverse complement strand
GTGTTGTACCAGTACTGGCAGCCGTATTTCGGCTGTCCGTACTGTACCAATACTGGCTCGTATGTCGAAGTCTGGCAATTTCTACATGGGTAGTTTTAGTTTAGTTTCATTTTTTTAAATTTTTTAGCGTTTTATCTAATTATTAGTTCTTAAGGTTCTCTCTCAAATTTTCATTATAATGCCTTAAATGGATGTTTAATATGAAAATTTCGATATCGTATTAGATCCAGATCTATGCACGTGCGTCGATTTCAATTAAACATTCAAGAAGATGCCTAATAGTACCGAAGTGAATATTCGGTGGCACACGAAAAGGATTTCATAATTAATTTCTTAATTAGTACTAACGCTCGCGCACTCGTTTATACATTCACACCGCATGCAATATACTACATCCAGATGCCAACTTCTAATTGAAAGAGTCTGCAGTCGATCTAATTTTAAGTTTTTGTATTTTGTTAGCATATTTTCATTATACAGTATGATAATTAACACTAGAATCATAGGGATAATTTTTTGTATCAAGTATTACAACATTTTCGATTAAAAAATATTTAATGAACTTTTAATAGAGCTGCATGTGAAAAACATGGAATTATGTTCATTCGTTTTTAGAAATAATAATTATGCAGAAATTAAGTCTCCTTTGAAATAATGGTTTGAAAGTTGCTAACAGCATACACTGCAAAAACGATAAGACTCGAAATAAACTTCAACCTCTTTTTAATATAACAAATGTAATATTCGTTTGGCACGATTAACTTGCGATCTGTGATCCGTGAATTACCACCCTTAGCAACCACTCAAACGTTATCAAAATTAAAGTTCGCACTGCATTATTAATGATGATGAGAAATAGAACCAATCAATTGTTACAAACTTTCGGCTTTTATTGTCGATTATTGTCAGTTTTTTCTACCACCAATTTCAATGTTTTTTTTCTCATGAATAGAAATTGCCAAAGAGTTTGGATCATTTTTCACAAAATGGTTTAAGTTGGCCAATATTGATTCATTGCTTTGGTTACTTGATTTATAGACAATATTTATTGATCTTAAACCCTTCAACTGCACACTCGTGACCCGTGACCGATAGTTTTAAAACAACATAACTCTCAGCCGTGAAAATTGATGATCGTATAGTACCACTATACTAACACATGCTGATCCAAACAAAGTCGAATGAAACAATAAATTTCGAGGGGATCCATTTTTTTTAATTTTACCAGTGATACTGTGTCTTTTGATAAGACAAAATGTTCAGCGTGTTTTCTACAAAGTTGATCATTATTCACAAGATAAATAATTTAACACGATTTTTCATTTCTAATATTTGATAATGATGATTGAATAAAAATTTAGTGCACCTGAATTTTAAATTAGTTAAATATTTAGCGAAAAAAATTGCATCAAAATTTCGTGGAAAAACTGTTTTTTAAACTTAGACAAACATTTCCTCATTTACTGTGTGATCGGGTATTTACTTTCAAGTGTTTTAACTCATCAAGTTTGCATGAAAGAGAAAACAGATGCTGGTAAAAACTCCTGATAAACCAAAAAGCCAAAAAAAGAGGACAAACTGTTCAACTGACTTTTTAGTCCATGGCCCAAACATGTGTGAGTAATTTAAATTTAAATTGAAATTTAATTCAACAAGTTGAAACGCATTGTGCAGCATGCAGATGTACATACATGTGCATCTCAAAGCTCTCCAGGCCGTGAACCTATTTCCTCTAAAATCACATCCGTTGCAAATAATTCAATTTTAAATTCGAAAAAGTTCAATTTTTGCGCAAGCACCAAATTTAATTCACATACAATAAAATAATAAAATCATCGAAGTAGCTCTCATCATTTGCATATAGAAATTGCCAAATTAAATAATAAAAACAAAACAGAAACGTTGTAAAAATATAAAACATTAATTTAATTATCTTCAACAATTTTTGGATCAAAACTCATAAATAAATAGAATAATTTTATTCGATGTCTTTTGTCATCTAAAGACTCTTTTTTCAATTAAACATTAACACATTAACTCGACGTTTCATCTTTGCTATGAGTCAATTTTGGTTCAAAATATGGCGGCTGACGTGGGACTAACTTTGAATCAGACGTGAATTTGTCCATCAGATTTGTTCTCGTTAAATTCTCAATATCCAGCAAAGAAAAATTGTTGGTTCTCATCAAGGACGTTTTGGTCGGATGACGATAAATCCGCGCTGGTATGCTCGAACCAATCAAAGTAGCAACTTTTAATCAATTTTCACGAGAATAGATGTGGAAAGGCTGAAAAAAATGCGAAGAAAATAAAGAGTGCCCGCATTCAGCTCTCTTCGATCATTTATCTGTGCACATCTTTTACAAAGAATCGATACTTCTTTAGGAAAAGAGAACAAAGAACGCACCAAGATTCATTAGTAAAAGATTTAATGAAAAAACGATACATCCTAGGCAGATAGAGCCAGCCTCTTTTTTTTGCACGATGGGGGACAATAATAACCATGTACTGCTCTCCTAAAGAATGCAAACGGATCATCATGCCGCTCAAATGCAGGCAAGCCAGAAAAGAATGGAGTAGAAAAACGTGCTGGAGAAGAAGACGGAATGGAGACGGAGCAATGTTTTCTTTGGATTTACGTGACACCACGTGCACTTGCTTCTTTTCAATATAAACCGAGAGCTGATCGAAGTAAAGGCCGCTTCCATATTGCGGTATGCTCGACCGCCCCCTGGGAATGTGGAGATTTCGTTCCGACGACATTCTCTTTTTCCTGCAAATAAATATGAGTTATTCTGTGTAAATTCGAACAACAAAATCTTCATTGCCGTCATCATTTTTTCCGCGTCTTATCTTCATATGGCCGACGCGACAGACATATTCGATTCAAATTCACGTGCCACGCGAGCAAAAAAGTTTACAAGTAGCACATATCCAGGAAAAATTCAATACAATCTTTCACGTCAGAAACACGAACAAAAAATTATTATCTTACAGAATTTAAAATTTCCAGACAAATGCACCATGCTTGTTATAATGCAATGAAAATTAGTCGTAAGGCGTCATAATTGTTTTATCCTTGTTAATGAGACATTGAGATTTTATCTGAAACTAAAGGATCATTACAAGTTAAGCAAAATCATATAATTTGTAAGTCGAGAATAATAAATCAGGAATATTGGTTTAAGATAATATCATTTACAAAATGAATGTTATTTTTATGTACTGTTTAAACACGAAATAGTTTCACAGAGATAAACAAAGTTTGCTTTTATTATCGCATAAGGGTATTAAAGCTGAGATTATTATGCAAGGAAAAAATAGTTTATCAATTCGTAGAGATTCAACTACATGCAATTATGCAAAATTCTAAATGATAGATTGTTTATTCTCATTAAACTCACGACACTTCGACTTGGCAAACAGTTTTTTTTTTCTTTATTTCAGGAACATTGTGTCATGAGAATAGCTGATTATAACTTTTCAAATCATGGCATAATTTGTTTCGCAGCTTATTTACTAGACGACTCAAAGAAGTTGCATGGCCATTGTATACGTGTCGCTCATAATTGTGAGTTTCTTTTTTCTTTCGCAAATATGAAACAAAGATTATTCAAAAAGCTGCACGCAGCATCAAAGTTTTGAGTCTGATAAACATTTTAAGGCGCTCTGAGAAAAGGAAAAAAGCTTGAGCTTTCTTTTCCTTCCAGGAAAGATAGTGCATCGTTATAGTTTCTCGTCCGTTGAACTGTAGTGGTGGCATCTTTCAGAGGTATTAGATATATCTCTTTCTTTCTTTATTAGACGAAGCTGCAAGCTGCGACATTGCTTCCAATCCCAGCCATGCTTGCAAGATCTTCATTGCAGGTGGTCCAACCACTAGGAACCCAACTTCTGTTCAAAGGATATTCCACCTCACGTACTACACTTTCCAACATCTTTGCTGCTACCGCTGCTCAACATATACACTTTGCTTCGAATTGGAAATAATACGCGCATTTAAGACAGCGAGATATTTTCTATGAACTGCGAAGATCTTCTATTTTACCCTGAAGATATTCTAGACGAAATCATTTCAACTTGGTTTTGGTCTCTTGTGACTTACCGTCTACAATTTCCATTTTAATAATAAAGAAATTTCCTTATCCAAAGTTTCTAGACTGAAGTTGGCAACGAGTGGGAAAGTCATTATAGTTTGTAATTCAAGCCGTGTATGGGTGAAAAAGGTTTAATTTTGTGTACCAAAACATATGGCGTTCAGTTGGAGATTTAAATTAGAAACTTTGTTCAGTCGTTGTTGTCGTCATCGTGATATCCTTACGGCAAAACACACAGGAGCCAAAGTGTAACTGGAATTCGTGTTTGCAAACTTGGGAAATGGAGGTTTCGATTGCATTTGACGTGACAGCTATTGTGTCTCGGCTTATGTACACCCACAAGTAGACAAGACTTGTTCGATTTTATTGGTTTCTTGTTTTCACATAATTCGTCCACTGCTTTTTGGAAAGAAAAACTGTCGAAAATAACACAAGTTATCTTAAAATGTTTCTTTTAATGAAATTCGCTGAAACTATTTGTTATTACGCTCACATTTCAATGTCCACGTAATGTACATTATAAAATGCACATCCGCGAAACAGTAACCAAGGCAATATAATTTTCATTTGCAACATCATATCTTTTTTTAATGTTCCATATCCGAAAATTATGCTAATCAAAATAAAAAGTACAATGCAGCGTGATAAAATTGTTTACAGTTATGACGGTGTAATTTTTTTCATTCAAAACAATGCCGGAGTCCATCTCGGTCGCATCGCAACATGAAAAATAACTGTAAAGATTAATAAACAAATGCATCCACAATAACCACAAAACGATGAGTGGAATTAAAAAGTAATCCGTCGCAGGTAATAAGGTGAAGTTAACAACATGTTCATATCTGCGATTAGCGTTCTGTGCATTGAGCATGAAGTGGACATAATTTATTCTGTTACCTGAACACGTTACTCGGGCAATTAAAAGTGTTCATCGAATAATAATTGTCAAAAGTGAAATGTTTCCTGGTTCGCATCCACGATAATGGAAATAACAGGCAAGTTTGACAAGTCACTCTCTCATTCAATTCTGTAATCTGAAATGTTTCCAAAAGTACATAAACTTATTTTCAAAAGAAAGATATTTTTTTCTTTTCATTTGCTTGTAAATTTGTTTTGAAACGCGAGATAAAATAGCACCATAGTATCAAAAAATAATATTTAATGATTTAAAGTTTTTCACAAGTACGAAAATTTTTTTTCCCCGTAGATTTTGTTAGACGCAAACAAATTGTTATTTTAGTTGATGCAAATTCGTCAAAATGCTAAAAGTTTTTGTTACATTCATTTGTTGCACTTACCTTCAATTCACGACGAGGAAGTTTGAATCAAGGATTTAAATGGGAAGTGACAAAAAAAGTTGAAAGTTTCGTTAGAAAATGAGTTTATTTCTCTGTACCATATATTCTATGTACAACGCAACGGTACTAACTAGTACGATGGTCTAGCGGGAGAGTCAACTCAGTGTTGAAAAAATACAATCAAATTACGTTTATCGCTTGTAGGTTTTACCACAACATTACAGTTTACATAGACTGGAAGTTGTATGAGGACAAATGAGAGGAAATGAAAAATCGAAGGGAAAGGAGTGACATGAGCGTGTAATGTGATAATAATAATTATAATAATAAATAAGCAATACTGGTGCGCCGGAATGAGAGCTCGTATGTCGGGTAAGATCTGTACGTGATGGGCATGTAGCAGTTCAAACACAGTCGAACCTTTGCGAGGTAGAGAAGCAATAAGATAGAACCAGAATGAGTTAAAGCTAGAATAACAGAATAGAGAAAAAAAAAGTTTATAGAAAGAATGAGTAAGCTACACACAGCTTTCAGGGTACAGAACGTACTCGAGCTTTCGAGCGTACACGAGGCAGACACGCACCTCAGGCTCGAGGACAAGCACCTGACGTTCGCCTTCAGACAATTATTGTTAACAAATGAAGGCACGAGGCGAGATAATACGTCACCCTGTGAGACAGGTTTCACACACAATAAGCGCAGTCGAGCTTGCGATAACGATAACGTCGCGAAAATTTTTCTCCGACGGCAAACGCGGTAATGCTAGTAGGCGGTCGTCCTTGAGCCTAATATTGTCCTTATTAAACAATTTGTTTCTTTTTTTTTTTGTTTTTGTTTTTTTCTTTTCTTTTTCGTTATTATTTTGAAATTTCTGTTTTGCCGTACTGTCGTTCATGAATCGTAAACTCTAAATACAACTTAGCGTATAAAATTGGAGTATGATAAAAATGTTTTTTTTTTGTTTTCGTTACATTAGTAAATACGCGTTATAAAATTATAAAAAAGTCATATAATCTTACAAGTTAACTAGGTTGATAATTCAAAATTAAGAATAATAATAATAATAATAATCATAATATAAAATTATCAGTAAAACCTATGTCATAATATCAATCGTGGTTGTATGATTGGCAGTTTCCATTGAGTTGGAACCAACAGACGTGGGCGTCGAGCTGCGGCGCATTTACATACGGCTCATCGACGCGGTTTGGTCAACTCGATGAAAAGTGCGCCCGCTATGAATCATCACTAGAAGAAATAAAGACAGACACGTGTCAAGGCTAATGTCGATCGACACTCGCCAATTTGCCATCCTTTTCTCATCCCTGTCCACGACAAGTGGATCGCCCTCTCCTCCTTATGTTTGCAAAATTTGTAATCGGAATGCCGACATGAGATTCATTCTATTGCTGACACTAACATTATGCGAAAGTCAAGTGTCTACAGAAACAAAACGAAACATCTATGTCACATATGTAGACTTATATGTAACATATATGAATATGTCACAAACATATTTTTTACATGAAAAACTGCTCGAGAGGTCGCCATAGTGGTGGATATTACACGGATCAATGTTGCCCACTTAAAAGTTTCTCTCTCCACAATGCACTCCCCTTGTGTTCATGCATAACTGTTGAACTTGTGTAATTGGCTTTACCCTCGCACTGCGAACCAAGTTCGATATACTTTCGTGTCTCAGTTGAACCGGAAATATGAACTTTAACGCAATTAGTGGAATATTACATATAAATTCGACGCGTGTGGCATAGTCGATTGAGTTTACGAAGGTCTTCTTCGTGAAAAGCTCCCGACGCCGTCGAACGAGTAATCATTGGCTGCTGGAATGATTAGATGATCTCACGATTCCTGAATGAACAGCCGGGATGAAACTTTTGCGAGTGAAGGTCGTGTTAGGGAGCACGATTTCTATTAGTCAAGTTTTCCAATTAATTGAATATAATCTTGCTATTGTTCTGAAGGACTTGATGGCAGCAGGCAAGATTGCATAGCAGCTGCAGACAGTCGATTCGATTGGGAGCTTGTTGTTTGTCTCAGAATGAACGCCAAGCTTGGTAAGTTCAAGTGGTATATCCAACATCGGTACGTCGAACAGGAATATCTTTTTTTGATTCGAAACATCGACGGTCTCGAGTCAAGAAAAATTCTTTGCCCAAGAAGTTTATTCTTCAAGTTCGTGTTTCAAATAATAAAAAGTCCGACAAACTTTGAGATTTAAACTCGTGTTTCGGGAGTCTTGAGTACAGTGTTGAATAAACTTAGATGGTGGTTTTTGGAGCCTTTTGAGGTTTTCAAAAATTTTAATTTCTCTGAAAGATTACGCCTTGGATTGTAAATTTGGAGACCTTTGAAGAATCAACAAAGCTTTTAGGGGCAACTATTGTGCTCACCTGTCCAACGACTTTAGCTCGGTGCGCGAGCATGGCTAAGCCTGAAATACCACAAGGGGCAATTAAGCTGCCCCAAGCCGTTAATGCGGTCAGCAGCCAGCCTCCAAATTCTCAACCAACGCTTGCACATCGTGGTCTAACCGAGACCCCACAACCCAAGCTGCATAATTATGCTCGATTCCTAATGCTAATTAGACCCGTGTTATATCACAGATCCACGTCGACCTCCATCACCTCTGTTGTCGAGCGCACCTCTCTATCAACGCAAATTTTGAGCCAACCTGAATCCACACTCATACGTCCCTACTGGATTAGAAAATGAAACGAAAGCCTGTATCGATCCGAAATTAGCGAAACCTCACGCAACACCAAGGAGTCGAGGGGGAGCGCAAAAACAAGTCCGCGACTAACCTAACAGTCCCTCCTTTTGCGACAGAGAATCAAAGGAACAATCGCAACATCGTATCTTGTTACTTAATCAGAAGTTTTTTTTTTTCAAGTCTTGTGATGCGTAAAACTGTATTAAAAAATAAGTTTGTAGATCGACCCACGCCATGGTGCAAAACCAGCGTCGTGAGACGATTCCTGGGAGCTGAAATAGAGCAGATGTTCTTTTCTCTTCTAAAAGAGGAAAAAAGATTGACTGGTTATGTTGACCCCTTCGAACGAAGTACTTAGAGAACAATCTTTTAGACTGGCTCGAGACAGAACGCTCGCGTTATCGCCGGCTCAAAGTGAAATATCCCAAACTGATTTTGATTTTCACGTCTCGTTCTTATTTTCATTGCATCAGTTTGTTCGTACTTGTTTTTGATTTTCTATCATCAGGGAGACTCGAAAACAGAATTTGAACGCGAGCGTTCGTCCGAACAGTTGCGAGATTTACTTGCGCTCAAGTTGGCGGTCGAAGACGCGTTAGCTTATGGCAGGAAATCATGAATTTCGGATTGAAAGAAATCAGCAGAAAGTTAGAAGCCCTACTCAAAAGCGACGCGAGTAACCGGCGTCGTACAACTTGCAGAGACTGTCGGCGCGACCGGAGTGCATCCCTGGAACCGACACTGAGACCGAAAGCGCCTCCTGGTGTTTGAGCATCTGCTTGCGTCGTTGCCAAGTGAAAGTGCACGCGACGATCAGAGCTATCTGCACGGCGAGGAACACCGTGCCCGCAACTATCACCTCGCCGAGGTTGATGCACATTCCCATGACGCTGCTCGCGCTATCCTCGCTCTCGATGAAGACGTTCTCCCGGGCGGCGCTCGCGTTGCTCGACTTACCGTCGCGCTCGAAGCCGAATTTATCTGTTATTTGAATCGACTGAACCAGAAGCAGGTCCTCCCGAACCTGGGAAGCTGATGCGAGCGCCGAACGACGGCGCCTGCGACCGTACGAGATCACTGATCTCAGCTCACCGGTCGATTCCTCTTGATCACACTGAACTGGCTCGCAGGATGGCATGCAAGGTGTTACCAGGGCACGGAACTGCACCACCTCCGAGCTTGGGAATTTGAACGCGTCGAAGTGGGACAACAAAATCTGAAACAAATCAATGCCAATGTTTAATTAAATCGATAATAATGTTGAAACAAATTCTAAATACTATCCTAAGTTACATTATCAAATTACTGTACTAACTATCCGTTATTTTTTAATGGCACCTCGAAATAACTGAGACATAATAACCCAAGATAGCCAGCAGTGTCTTGGAACATTTAAATGAGGCGTTTATACCACATTTGTGTAGATATTAAAAACAAACGGACCTCCCTAACATCTTGTTGAGACAGTGAAAAAACGTCGCTAAGTGAGGAATCGAACCTTCGACTCACGCTTCATCAAGCTGATGCATTGCACTATTACACCAATGTGCTGGGTTTTTTCAGTGTAATTAGTAGATTGAATTAATATATTTATCGTAAAAATAAGTTTATGAATTTGAAGTTTCATGTTCAATATTAATCAGAAAATCACAGGTGGCACGAATGTACTCCTTAGTTGTGCAATTTCAAAATAAAACAGCCAGGAAAGAGATTGTAAAAAAAGGATTCGCTGATAACCCCCGTGGTATGATCTCCCGTCATCGTAATTAGTGCAAAATATGATGACTCCCATTTACAACATCTCCGGTGTACCAGGAACTACGTATGGCCAAATAATTGGCGTGATTACAAACTGGATCGCGGTAGCCTCATGCTGCGATGAAATATATTCAATAACACTTTAGCGTCCGATGCTCTTGCCCGATGGAATATAACCGCATCGACAATTTTTCATCGGGATATTTCAAAATGTATCAAACCTCCTAAACCGCAACAAAAAAAAATGCACGCTCCGAATTAACGGGGTTGCGGTGATTAAAACAATGTAACGGACAATGCGGCGTGGGCAATATATTTTTTTTCACGGACGCGACGCTTGGTTACATCCTCCTGGCCAAATATAACGCCGGAACGGAGAAGAAAAAAAATCATTGCTTTTAATAAGATAACAGTAATAACGTTGGCGTAACGTTAACAACACGTTAATCAGTTTGGTTTTATCCCGACGAACGCTGGTGTAGAATGCGGATGTTATATTGGCCACGGTATACACGCGTGATCGTATAACACGTCACAGTGAACGAGCACACATAGCTCTTTCTGCTTGTGTAAGCCAGCTTTTTTGCTTTTTATTAGTCAAGGCCGCGTAACAGCAATTACACGCCACGTCTGGCTCTTTCCCTCTCTTTCTTTCTGCTTCTCCCTCTCACTCTTTCTCACTCTTTCTCTTTCTCTCTTTTCGTTTCGCGACTTTCCGTTTAATAAAATAATCGTCCAGATGCCACGGCGTAGGTGAAACATCGCGAAACGTCGCTCTGAAAAATGTTTCTAATTTCATTCAGGCCGGGATGACGGACGTTGCGCGCCTGTTACGTGTTCGGCATAACGATCGCACAAGTTTCGGTGCGGCTCGTTTTTCTCTCCTCGTTTAATAAGATCAACCTTCGCCACGTGAGGAACTTTCGGGGTCCACGCGAGATAGATGTTTCTTAGCAGACATTGGTCTTCGCCCCGTGCCGCCGCCGCCACCACAATCAGTGACACGCGACTCATGTTGCCAACCACACACCGTCTGTCGCTTTATCACCGCGACAAAAAAGACTTAGAGCTTATGTCACGGCAAGATGCGAGATGTCGTTTAAATTGAAATTTTTCGACGCCGCGCACGTACGCGGGTTCTCTTCATCTTGAGAGCGTGCAATCAACGTGTCGTTGTTTTCAGAATTATTAAGTTCACATTCTCAACTCCACATTTTTTTCCCATCATTTTTCATTATTGCTTTTGATGAAATTAACGTGTTGTTAAGACAAAATTTGTTTCAATAAAAGTCCATCGGGATATAAAAGTGATGCCAGATCTGGATAATTGTGACATTTCAAATACAATTTTTAATCATTTCTGAATGTCCGAAATTTAAAGCTGAAATTGACAGCTCGAAAATGAATTTCAAAAACTGTTACGATGAATATTGTTGCTATTCGAGGATTTTATCATTGTTATTATCATTTTATTATTTTATTTTACCGTCATCTGAGGGGCTTATTCTTTTAATAATTGTCTTTTTATGTTGAGAAAAAAATAATCGTTATCCCATTCATGAAGTTTCAATTTAATTTTTTTTGCATTTAAAACAACACGGATTGCTATCACTTTTCATAAAGTTACTTTTAAAACGTCAACAACAAGATTTATGATGGTTGTTTTATAGTTAACAATAAAATGATTTATGTGTATTCATACGTGGAATACATCGCATACTTTCTGAGCACCCGTCCGATTGGTTTTTGTGTCGTTCTGTTTTTGTTCCTTACGAACTTTCGTGTATTTTACTGAGTTGATGTTGAGCACTGTTAAAATGAGTAGTATATACAAAAGTAGTTCAATTAGCAACTTATGTAAACTGTCCTAACGCGTCTCTTCTCACGTCTCTAGGGGAGAAAAAGGTAATCAACATTAAAAATAATATACGCGTTGTACCTGACATGCTCACACTCATTTTGCGTGGGTTGCGAGATCTATAACCTCAGCAAACCACGTTGCGTATCTGCTCGCATGATCAAGGCAACGAAGACGTGACGACCTGTTATGTGCAGTAAATTGCCCTTCTGTTTCATCCGAGATCGGCGTCAAAAATCAGTGAATGTGATGTATCAACGACCAGACAGTTGATTATTCCCTCACCTTTTTATATAATCATCATCCTTCATTGGATCATGATTTACGCGATTGAAATTTTACCTAATGGATTGTTGAGCTATTTTTTACGATGTGAAAATCATTTATATGGTTTTCTCAGTTGTGAATATATTAACTTTCTCGTACCGTTCCGAAGTCTCAGTTCGATTTGTACCGAAATGTCGATACAGAATTTCCACTCGACAGTTCATAAAGCAAACGTTCACAACAAGAGTTCAATTTTAACCGAACAGTGAAAATATTTGTACTATCCAACACCAGAGCTATTGGTGCAAAAGTTCCAACTCTTAATTTACATACAGATTACCGATTGTGGTAATAGGGTTGTGCATACGTCCGCACTTTGTAACTCTACGACTTCCGTTTGAATTTCCACATGTGCAAAATTGCAATGCAGTTTCGCGTAACTACAGCCTTTATGGAGTATACTCAGTTAATAATATGTTTGCAGAAAACCAAGTCGAGAGCGTAAAACAATATAAATCTCGGAAATAACGAAACTGCAGATTCTCGAAGACGAACTAAATGATACAGTAGGTGTTTTTGAAAAGTAAACTTAACCTTTTTAACATTGAATTCTACAAGTTGAAAGAAAAAGTGATCTCAGCTTTAACACTGCAACTACCAAGGGGATGAATTAACTTTTTATCTCAGCTGGAATGTTGAAATGAGCTACAGAATTTATAGAAATAAATACTTTTTTCAACTCAAATCAATTGAAGATAACATTGACTGACATTTTGAAAAACTAATCCGAAAAAAAAGAATATTCTCAATATTAATTAATTCAAAAGAAAATCATAAAGGTGTTATCTAGTTCCTAAATTTATTTAATGCAGTGTTCAAAAAGAAATGGCAGATTGAAAACTCACCTTTCCAGATACAGAGGATTTGTAAAGTGGCCCCATGATAACGTGGTCGGTTGGGCAGCCCTTGGAATCGATCAGTACGATTTCGCTCGAGTCGACACCGTCCATCGCAACTAATTCACGAACGAAAATCTCGTACGGGCTGTTGGGGTCGAGGATCTCGAATTTAAGCGCCAGGGGATCGCCGACTTCGGCCGATGGGATGGCGTCGTTTCCACTCCGATCGGTGATCTTCATAGCTACGTTGGGCGAGTCGACGATAACTTCCTCGGAAAGGGCTGGCGATATCTCGCCGTGCACACCGAGGTCGACCTCGTTCGAGACTGTTTTGTTGGTAAGGTCGTACTGGCACGTCACGGCCAGTCCAAGATCCGAGCTGGTGACGATGGTGTCGTGGTGTTGAATGACCACGTCGTTGAGGTAGCGGCCCAGGCCTTGCTGCCTGACGTTACACTCGAGGTCGTCGTATGCCATCCGTAATTCAAATTCTAGTGCGCCCTTAACGTCTTGGACACACGAGTTTGGCGATCCCTTTGCGTAGACCTTGCCATTGAAGAGCTTACTGGTTTGAATCCGGGCGACCATATCCCCGGCCAGACAATCGATTGTGACGTTGTAACACGAACTTAATTCGTACGTCGATGCTTCCGGTACGTCGAGATAGGGTTCCTGAAATTCATACGAGTTTCAATATCTGATCAAATTTTTCTCATTCTTTATTGTTCCAATGAAACCAAATTTATGAACAAAAAGGAATCATTATTTTAATATTTTTGTATGTTTAACATGTTTGGAAGAACTCATTTCAAGTTTATTTTATTGATTTTAATTTGTCTTGAAAGAAAGAAATCCGGAACCTTAGTACACACGTTTGAGGTGATTTTTGTTCATCGACGTCTAAGAGACGATAAAACTTTTTCCCTCACAGAATGACCGCTCAAATCAGGAACCGTTTAAATGGTTCATAAATTTGACGTATGAACTGAAAATGCTCCAACCAATCCTACGTATCGTTTTGTAATAAAAGTAAATTACTTTTTACTTGTCGACACTTTTAGTTCTTGATTCGTCGTGTATTTAAGAAATCGAGCTTTATGATATAATAAATTGGTTAATTGAATTGAAGTGTTCTTCTTGTTGGATGATAAATCAACAAAATCATATTCAAACATTTTCCATACAATCTGAGAACTCTTGTTTTTGTTAGTCTTGTTGCAATAAATTGGTTAATTGATTTGAAGTGTTCTTCTTATTGGATAATAAATCAACAAAATTATATCCAACTGTTTTCTATATAATCTGAGAATTTTTTTTTTTTTTTGGTATTCGTTTTTTGCCTTGTTTTATGTTTTGCGTGAATTTATTTATTATTCAGATAGTTTATGATTGCAGTTTTGCAAAGGTGCAATGTTTTTTGTCACGAAGGAGAAAAATTTAGAACGCACGACATCACGCTTTCAACAGGTTGGAATTTTTGCTTTTATTTTTGTGGTTTTGAAGAAAACGTGGTTCCATCTCGAATACGAACAAGCGTTTTTCCGTGTGAAAAGCGAAAAGTGCGCGCTTAAGGGAACTTTATTTCGCACGAGCACACCCTCGACGACGTAAATGCGCATTAGCGTAAATATGATCGCTTAACGGATTTACAATCCTACTTGTTTTTTCGCGAAGAATAAAAAAGTCGGAAGGAAAAATGAAAAGAAAAGAAATAGCTGAAACAGTTGACAGTCTCAATTTATCCAAAATCAGAGTTGACAGATGAGTTGGTTGATGTACAGTCGATGAGATTGCAAATCGAAAATTGCAGCTGCGACGAAGATTCTTTTTTTTTTTTTCTGCGTTTTCTGCTGGCGAAAACAGCGAGAACTTGTGAAAAGGAAAAATTTGCCGCGACAAAGAAGCAACGCGAAGGAAACATAAAAATTTGTGACGGTCTTGTAAACACAAATACTTTTCGAATCGCGCTCGCTTTACATCCACATAAACATGCATCGCAGATCGTAATGTAAAGCAAACGTTCGTGTGCGCTGAACTGTAGAATTTTCGTATCTAAATACATCTTTTCAATACGAATGTTTGCATTTCAAATTTTATTTCTTCGGACGTGCATTTTGAAACATCATTTCCTGCCAGTTGTTTTTCATTCGTTCAATCTTTCTTCAATTGCACGGTCAATTATTCTCAACAATACAATTCCGACTTTAAATTTTCATATTTTTTTTTTAACCATGATTTGTTTATTGCAACATCTTATTGAATTTCAATTGAATTTTTTTTGCAAGTTCCAAAATGCAACATCGTTATTTTGATTTCATTCATTTTGGTTGTCATTTTTGTTTTTCCTTCAATTCTTCAGCATTCAGAAGCATTTGGAATAATTTTAATAGTTCAAACAGAAAGATAATTTGATTTTGGGATCACTTTAAAAGTCAATCTTGAACTTGAATTCAAGCGTCATAACTTATTATACAAGCGTCCTTGATGAACTCTCACCTGAATGTCGGAGAGAGTGGCTCTGGCATGATGACTCAACCTGCAAACCATGTCTCCGGTGTCTCCGTAATCATACGAATGGCAACGGAACGGGGAATTCAAGCATAGCTCACGGCACTCCTCGGTAGTGCCGACGTCCTGGTAAACCGAGTCGACCGTCTTCAAGATGCGCCCAGTGATCTTCTTGAATTCGCAAAGCTTCACCGGCTCGTCCACACAGTGATTTTCCAAATAATCCACGCCCTTGGCGATTTCGAGGCCGCTCGAACCTGCGACCGTCAACCGGTCCATGTCCGACAGCTCGCATTCCTTTGTGGCATTGACGTAATTAGCCGACCTGCAACAAAAATACAACGTGGTCACTTGAAAGCGCACTCGTTTAATTGTGTGAATAATCGTTAGTGCTTATTGTGCGAATTGTCATACATTGGAAATATGATTTATTTGCAAATAATTGCTCTCAACTGAGAACGCCCAGTCATTTTAATTACCGTTTCAGATTAAAATGGATCGCATTAAAATAACTCGTGCTGTGTTTCACGGCTATTTGATTTAACATCAAAAATAGCCCGAATGTTTGAAGATAAATTCGCAATGAGAGATACAAATGTCCGGAATGCATTTGCGAAATAAATAAAGATGCCGCTTTGCCGATCTACTTTGTTATTATTTTTTCTTAGTTCTCAAAACCTTTGTTTCATTTTGTTCAATCATGTTATTTAGCTTGAAAGTTTGAGTCGGTCGCAAAGTTCGTGGAAAATGTGCAATTTGACCAGAGAGCCGAGGAACTTGGCAAACCGATTTGGTAGCTGAAAATCTAAGCGCACAGCCGTATCAAAGGTTTTCGAGGAAAGATGTCAATGGCATTCCACTGTAATCTTATTTGCGAATCGAGCGAACAAGTCGTGCACGCTATGAGCTATCCGCTCTAAGAACAAAAAAAAAATAAAAAGAAAAACGAAAAAATAAAAAAAAAACAAAACAGTTAAAAAAAAAATAAAAAAAAAAAAAAAAAAAAAAAAAAAAAAAAAAAAAAAAAAAAAAAAAAAAAAAAAAAAAAAAAAAAAAAAAAAGAAAGAAAGAAACAGAAAAGGACAACAAAACAGAGAAGCGAAAAGCTGATTCAAAAAATAATTGTACATTATTAGCAAGGTCCAAACTCTGTATCGGTATATCTTTATCGTAAAAAAGTTTCTCTTAATTACAATATTTTAATGTAATTTGAAGTGTTTTCTAAAAAAATTTTTGCAAATTAATACTGTAAAAAGCTTTTTTTGCAAAATTAACAGTCGATGGAAACAAATTGTTGCAAAAAAAATTTCTGAACAAAATATTTGCAATGAAAATTTGTTATAAGAAACAATTTTTCAAAAGAAAAACTGTTTGCAAGCAAATGTTTTTCGAATGAAATTAAAAGATTAAAATGTTTAAAAAATGTACAAACAAAACGATGTTGTGAAATTGAAAACAAAATGAGTGCCTTCAGGCTGAAATTCGGTGAACAGAAATGCGCTGTTAAGATCAATTACAAATGACTCGGAGGCGAAGGTATTTGAATATCTAAAGAGGGCCTGGGCGGCGGGTCGTTTAATGCTTGACGGTTTTACGACACTCGGAGAGAGCGTCTTTTGGATGCTATCTGTTTGTGAGTCCATTAGTATTTATTATTGAAACACGCTTTTTGTCGCGGCGGTGTTGTGCGTTCAACATTATACGAAAAGACACTGTAAACATCAGCTGCCTACATCAGTGTCGTTCGCTCCGAGACGTCGCACCGTTATACACCAGCTTCCGCGGGACGACAAAATGGTAAAAAAAAAAAAAAAAAAAAAAAAACCTTTAACGACCTTTTGCGATGAACGCTAAGCCCTTGCGTCAAAACGCAAATCGACTTGACAGTTTATACGCCCGTGTGATGAATCAAGCCATTTTGGCTCGCAGTCGACAGTAAAAATCACTTAATCAAACACGCGATGGGCAACATTTGTTTGGCAAACAGGCATCCGTTGGACATCAATGTTAATTGCCTCGCATTTCGAGGTATGACACGGCGCTTCAATTTCGCACACCTTGGGGGATGCGCAAAAATGAAGAGAGTCTCGGGGCGATGCACACGCCACGTCCGGCCGACCGGAAATCCAACAATTCGTAATTGGCTACAATTTAAATTATTTTATTTATTATACGATATTGCCTTCCAGTTTATGCCAATGAAACGCCGAGACTTGGAAGCTGCATTACCTCTGCTGCAACGCTTGTAATTGGATAATGATAATTGCAGTTATATTGTTCGATTACAGGCTACGGTGCTTTTTATTATTTCTTTCTTTTTCGTCTGTTTTCATTTCTTGTTTTTTTTTGTTGTTTGGTCGATTCTTCGACGCTCTCGAAAGTGGTAAAAAATTTTAGTTACCGCCTCGGTCGGTGCGTTTTTGTTGCAACGACTTTTACGGTGCAAATCAATTTCGCGGAGACGCCATAAATGATCGACGCTGTTTCTTGCGAAATAATTAGCTCTCCCGTGGATTTCCGCCTGCGTGCAACCTGGCGCTGCGCTTCAAACGTAAGCGCCCGTGATTTGTTTAGTGGTCATCCATATTTATGGGTCTGATAAATCAGAGGAGCGTTCTGTCAATTTTAAAATGTGCGCACGACGAGAGTGCTTGCTGTGCGATTCTCGTCCGTGTCCCGTGCTCTATCATATGTCATTCTGCATCTCACTTTTGAAATGTTAAATGCGTAACAATCGATATCCCGCTTGTAATGCATGCGACGCAACTTGCATCCGACACTCGATTCGAATATGGGTTGATCAACAATTTCACGTTTCATTTGCTTTTCGGTCAGTCGCTCGGTTTAGTTTTTATCGCCGATAAAAATCGAACAAAAAAATAATAATAATCGATTTACACTAACTGTTAGTGTACAATAAATGATAAAATGTTGCAATACAATAAAATGAACAATGTTTCAATTATTTTTTTAGAACGTTTCTTTTTGCAATTGTCTTTTAAGCTGATTTTTCTTATTTTCCCGGAACAATTTTTTTCAAGACAAAAAACTTTATTGACCCACATTAATGTCTTCCACCCAGACGTATTAATAGGACTGCTGAGCCTTGCACTTTACCTTTCATGACTGTTCCATAATAGTTTTTCATAAGTCAAAAAGTTCTTTCACGCGGACTTGAAAGCGCGAGATTTTCTCGCTTTCAGGCTTAAGAACAGTAGTAGCCCAAGAAGCAAATTTATCCCGCTACACTTGAACGACTTGGGATTATATTATATACGTGAGACCTGAATAGTAATTCGTTATGGATCCGTTATGATTTTAATAAATTTGTTTTCGGTGCGAAAAAATCAGCCACGTCAAGTGTTAGGTCGTTGCGGTTTTGACAGTAAACTGGGTCGGGTAATCGAATCCCAATTCCCATTTTGAAATCCCTTCATACGCGATATCTACCATCTTCAGATATCGATAAAATTAAACTGGTATACGCGTCAGGAATTTCATCCGCCAAACTGATTCCAAAAGGGGGAAACATCATCGGCGCCAACATTTATTCGATTGTTATCAGGCTTTTTTCCTTCCTGACAGATTTCATGAATAACTCGATGCTTGCATTTGAAAAGGCTACGACACTTTTCACAACGTCATATCTTGCCACGAGTTAAGCTCGTTCGTTAGTTCATTATCATTGCGAATTGTTGATATCAAAATCATTTTTAATCGATCAATCTACAAATGTCTCACCATTTTTTTCCTTTCATCCCATGAAACATAAGACGAGATGATACGTTGTAAATTATCTAGTCGAGAATATGTCCTTGAAATTCTTTTTTTTTTTTTTTTTTCTTTACTTTCGGCTTGTCACCGATACATTCATCATCGGTACAAAATTAATTCCAAAGATACCGAACGAAGTCGAACATGAGAAACATAAATGATGAAGTGAAAAGTTAAGACGGTTGTAAGAGACTCGGAGTAAGTTAAACAATCATATTTTTGTTTAATTCGAAATTGGATGAACAACCAAGAGAATAAACGTTGTCAAATTTCGTGTGCAGCCGAAGACACATCATTTGAAATTCTAGTAAACCGCGAGAGAAATTTCAACCTCCTCGAGCAGACGTTAAACGCAAAGTTAAGTTTGGCAAAGCGATGCTCGTCTGCCCCTCATCTCTTTCGGGTTGTTACGAACAAATGGGGGAACAAAAAAGACGCTTGGGAATCGAGGCAATGAAGACCGGAGAAACAGAATGCTTGCAAGAACGAGGGGTTGCAAAAGGCGACGATGGAAAAGAATTACAAGTGGCTCGCCTCGCTGCATCTTGATGATTCTCAGATTATTCTCAGAAGAGGGACATTCCTGGGCTCACGTAACCCAGGGCACTTTTCTTGTCGCGAAGTTATTTACCAATATTGTAAAATTGTTTCCCGCGGACATCTTGTACGCGGAATTTCAAATGCCAGTTTAGTAGGGTCGACGAATTTCGTCGACTCTAATTTGTTAACCGACTAATTTATATTCGCCGAGTATGAATTGGTTGCTTTTGATCGACCTCATTGACGACCCTAAACGCTCTAGCCTCTGATTTATACGAAACATTTGTTCAAGAATAACGACTAACTTCGGGTAAACTATCAAACTTGGCGAACGAAAAAGTACTCTGCAAAAGTATAAATTGTTTTGTACATTTAAATGTGAACTTTAGCTGAACTCGAAAACTTTTAAATATATTTGGTCGTATTTTATTAACTGACTAACATTTTAATATGGAACCTCAAAATCAACAGTGGTAAAAATAAATAGTATATTAGTATAGTTAGTAATAATTTCTCTGAACAACGTAATCCTCTGGCTAAAGGGAATACTTCACTTTGACGCAATGGACTTTTCCCTTCGTACTTTATAAATATTTTTGTTCGCATGTCACAAGTGTACGCTATGGTGCAACCACCAAAGGAATAGTTTGCGCACCAATGTCGCAAAAAGCATATACGGTATACGGGTTTGTGGCAAATATCAAGTATTGATCGATCATTGTGCATGCAGTGTATAGTTAAGATCATTACACTTTCATACAGTATAAGATATTGTCTGAATAACGATGTAATGTAATAAATTACTTAACTTGAAGATTCAATAGTAACATAAAATAAAATAATTGTTTTGTCTTTTTGAAAGCAATATTCAGTTCTTTAAGATGTCATTTGAACTTCATTTACATCAGTTGATATAAAATTTTTAAATTAAAATTGAAATTTATGAAAAAAACTGTATAATCAAGATTGTGTTTCCCACGTCCGCTGGAGTCATTAAATTAATCATATTCAATCATCTAAGATGATCGATCATAAAGATATGTAATACAACAATTTAATGCCTGAACCGTGATTAATTATTTGTTGAATATAAACGTGTCTCCTCGGCTATCAAATTATTGTCACGTGAATATATATCGAGTTCGGGTAAAGAATTTTTGTATGTACAAAAAGCCGCGAGGAAGTTAGACTAGCCGATTCATCAATCTTGAGGCCTTGTCAAATCTTGAATTACGCCGATGGATATTCCACGTATCACTTGGCGATTGTACCAATAAATATAGGATCGGCTAATGAATCGTATCTGTCGGACATAACGCGATGAAAACGTTTGCTGATTGCAAATTAATTACTTATATCGTAAAATTTGCATAAATGCAAATTTCGTTCGGCGCGAAATACTGCGAGGTGTGGATCGACAAGAACGGCGTATAAGCGTGAGAGATGCGTGCCACTGGAAATGACCGAACAATTTGCGCCGCGAATATTTTGATCATAGGAGCTAAAATGAGAGATAAAGAGAAGGAGAAAAAGAGAAGCCCATTCGCAGTTTCTATTATACAAATGTGAGATAGGGTTTGCGGGATCTATTAAGCTGGCGTGATCTTGGGATTCCGTGTAATCGTCGGTGGGTTTGCTCGGCGGGTAATTTAATACCACGTGGAACTCGGTTAAGAGCAACACATCTGCTCTACTTGAAAACACACGCCCCAAAAGTTTGGGGCGTATCGTGACATTGACGGAGAGGCGTGCAAACCAAAATAAAAGCCCCCGTGGTTCGGGGAATCGCTCGCTTTCTCGCGGGCTGATCTTGAGTAATTGCTCGGGGCTTGATTTTCATGTACCACTAGCAAGACGCGGTTGAGAAATGCAAAGAGGGCGAAGCGTGTAACGAGCTGCGGGTACGAGAGCGCAAGGAGCACACTGGGTCGAACAGCACGGTGGCCGTGGGGACCTGATAGAGTTGTATTTTTCGTATTACTATCTTCTGTCGTAATTCTCGCGCCGAAGTCATGTCATAGCAGCAAGCATGCGAGAATGAAACGATCAACAACAGCAGTATATATTTTAATGGTCGGATTTCTGAGCGCATGCATGTTCTATCTCGTAGGTAACGACGTAACTGTCTCGCGTTCCGCGAAAGAAGTGAGACAGGGGCGTCGGGCACGTGAGAATGAGCGGAGCGATAAAACGTCGGACGAAAAATAAAAACAGAAAAGGGAGAAGAAAAAAGAGTCGAATAAAAGTAAATAAAATATGAGAACATGCTGAAGCCACTGTTAAGAATATGAGTCGACTCGGCCGGAGAATCGGTCATTACGTTCCGGATATCGTTACGTATCCGGAGATATAACGTAGCAGACGTTGCGAAATGGCGTCGTCGCCGCAGATAGTTTCTCGCGTCGAGCGTTTGCTACATTCTCTGGGCCTCCGGTAGCGACGGTGATTTTTCGTCATGCGAGAGAGAGAGAGAGTATCAACCCACGAAACACCAAGCATTAATCTCAAGTTGCAGCGGAAAATGTACTCCGCTACACATAATAGCAATGCTAATTATTGCCCAAGTTGGGTGAATCCGCGGGCTGATTTATTAGCAAACTTGCGGCAAGATCGAGTTCTGAAAGTTCGCACCCGACGCGTGTAATGGGGTTAGGCAAACCATCCTCACGTTCTAAAAACGATACGAGGCCGCGCGAGGTGATTTATAAAGTCCGTTCTCTCCGCTAAGTGAGACACTCTCGGGCGTTTCGTAAGTTATGATTGGCTACGATTTTTGTGCGGGTTCTCGCACTGGGATTATTGTCAACGTGAATTATCGCAACAGTAGTTCCAGATCAGCGTGTCGCTCAAATGAAAAGGAAACGATTCTTTTTATTCGCTAAGAAGAAAAGGAAAGGACAGAGTTTCAACAGATCGCAGCGTGGTAACTGCGCGGACTTGTAACACCTCTGACGACATTGGCCGCCAACGCAAGTGGCTTGTTCCATTCTCGGGCGTTGATATCATCAGTCATACTGGCATTAGATTATCGGGAGGGACAATGGCTTCGTATGAGCTGGCGATTGAACATCACAGTCGGCGCGCGTGCTTACAATCAAATCAAGTTCGTAGCATGTGGAAAGCTCTGGCCTGGGAGCTATCTCGCTTTCACAGTCTGCACACTTTTAAACTCGCCACGCCTTGGTCCACACTGGCAAGCAGCAAATTATGTAAATCGAAACGAGAAAACCGAGTCGCTATCATGCACGAGGACGTGGTATTATGCATGTGGCTCGATCAGCCCGAGCAACCAAAGCGAACCCAACCAGCCACTCATCCAAGCACGGAACTCACCGCGACTGGTTGCTAAGAAAAACGTATACATTAGAAGCTGTCGCGCTTCAACTGCTCTTCCTCTCATTTTGCCGTGATTTACGTACAATCGTTGCTATTTTCCAAAATTGCTACCTCGTACATAAATTATAACACAAGTAGGTGATTATTTGGACAACTGAACGTTTTTACCTCCCGAAAGACGAATTCTGAAATCACGCAACTGTGACTTCGTCGGTGGAATACATTTTCTTTCAATGTGAGAAAACAAATTCATTCACTAAATGACATAGCAATTCATCGTATGAGATGAAAAATCTGAATTATTAGAATTTTTCTTTTTTTTTTTTTCTTTAAATTAAAATTTGAATTCAAATAAATGCACCACACTACTGTCCAGATATGTATTTTTATCTCTGTAGATCTGATCGATGAAACAAATACCTCGCACATTTAAAGTGAGGTGAATCGATAAATAAACTAACGAGAAAAATTGACGGTTTGATTTACGAAAAAAAAAAAGTTGTTTATGAATGCAAAAGGATTGCACGGTGCGATGGTTTCAGAAGATAGATCGTAAAAATGAATTTTTCGCTTGGTCGGAGATATGGTTAGTGTGGGACACCCAGTATTTCACGTTCGAGCGTGGTTGCGGCCTCCCCCTCGCCAGCAGATCTCTCAGGACCTCTAGCTGGGGTTGCCAGTTTCCAAGATGAGCAACCGCGATTATGGGCTACGAAGGTATAACGTCCTATACGCGCTGCATCGTGCACCTCTCCACTCTCCGTGATCCATGTCGTTACAACAACGCGCGGATATGCAGACGCTGTTGTCGCTATTGTCGTTCACCCTGCCATCTACCATCGACTAGCACGTAAGCCCATGAGACTCTGCGCGAGTTGAGTTTCACAAGTGACCAAACTTTGCGACGAACCTATCATGCACGTTAACATTGCCTCGAGATGCAATCATTAAAAAGGGATAAAGCTTGCCCGATAAAAATGTAAATCGTCATCGCAAGACGCCAGAAGGGAAAGAAAGTTGTGAGATCCGAATCTTCCGTTCAGCGTGCACTTTAGTTTGTTTGCAACTCGTGGACGCGCGATATCAATGCTTTGGTATAAAAATACAAATTCTTCAGGGTATCGCGGAAATCTTCCGCTTCGGTTACAATGCATCTAAAGTATTACAAAAACGGCGTGTGTGCGCGCGCCTTGACAAAACTTCGTCGTTGGGTCAGAGGGCGCGATGTGAATTTGAACCTGGATTGAATTTGCGATTAAAATTATGGCGGAAGAGCGCAGTACCTCTGCTTGTTTTTGTTTGTTTGTTTTTTTTTTTTTTTTTTTTTTTTTTTTCATATTTCGCGCGGGGGAGACGAGGTGGGTTGTGTGCGTCTCGTTATAAAACCGCCGCGCGGCATATTAACGTGCGCGGTACACGGATGAAAGGTATCCGCGTGCGTTAGAAATATTTTAATTGTTATTTCGCAATTTGCAAAGCTCCTCAGGGCTTGCGAAGGATTAAGGCTTATCTTTGGATAATTATAGGAGCCACGTGAATGATGGTTTTGCGCGTCGAAAAGCAATGAGAAAGGCGTTTTTTGCTGTTCAGCTGTTATCCATCACGTGTCCGCTGACAATAACAATTAATCAGCTAATTAAGATGAGGATTATACCTCTCGGTGGAGAAAAAGGCCGAGTTAATGTAATCAAAGAGCCCAGCCGGCGCTTCCGGCTTCAAACGTGGCCTTCGAAATACTTTCTCTTGATCGTCATCGTTTGGACCTGACTCAATCTAGAAGCAATTGAGTAAACAAGTTCCTTCTTCGAAAAAGACCTTTTTTTATCACAGTGAAAAAAAAAAAAACAGATGACAAATAATTCAACATTGGAGGTCATTTGAGCCATTTGAGGAAATTAATTAGAATTTTCGGGATTTTTCTAAAATCCATGAAAATTGATTATCATTTTTAATTATATTTTTTGTTAGACCAAGGAATTCGTATTTTTGGTCAAACTTCGAGACAGGGAAGGTGATCCACTATGAATATTTTCCTTGTTCCTTTTCTTGCTTCGTGTTTTTTCTTGAATAAACTTCAACAGCAAGTTTGGCACCTACTGAGTTTTAAACTCCCAGGCTATGTAGTCCGAATCAGCGTTGTTTTTATTTCGCACACTTCAAGGGATAATTGATGCCCCACTGCAGAACACGAACGCTAGCAATTGCCGAAACATGTTTTTTCTTTCTTATTGTGAATTTGTGATCTATCAAGATTGCGATGCTCAACGGCTCAAAGGGTGAAGCAAAAATGATGAGTCGGACAGCTTTGACGTCATAGCGCGAGCGCATCACCGCTCACGCCCTTTTTCTCCTGCTATAACGATTTTGCTAACATACTTATCCAAATGATTAATGAACACCGACAATGTCAACGACTCAATCCCTTGATACTTCACACCACTCATCGCCGTCCACTCCCGTTCGACACTTGGAAATTTTCATTTTCATCCAGCGGGCCATTTTTGTAGCCATTAAACCCGCCCCTTTCCAAACACTTGTCGGAGATTAATCTACCCGTCGAGCGTATTTACATTTAAATTGGGCTCTACAACTGATAACCAATTGTATACCGGCGGAATATTCACGATTATTTATGTTAACTGTAGTTTTCACATTGGCGCTCGATAAATTATGCAAACCCCCTCCCATCTCCCCCTGCACCCACCCGTTCTACTGTTTTACTTTGACGCAACTCTCGCACAATGGTGCATCCGTTTCGGTCGACATGTTTGATCTCCGTTGTGTCGCACGCTTCATCGGAAATTCGTCAACCGCTACATATACGTTACCTCGACTAATTATAAATTTTACATTCAAATACAATTATAAGTGTACACATTGACTTTTAGTTCTGTTAATATGTCGAATAGCATTGATATCAACATTCAATAGAACGTTTCTAAATTTTAAAATATCGCTATCAATTTGAAGTCAAAATAATTTGTCACGCGCAGGCAAAAACCATTGTGTTTCACCGCAGTATTTGATATTTGACATCAATTTTGGTTTTGGTATTAATTTCGATGGTACAATCGATATTGGTAAAGTTTATTGGAACGTTGAAAAAATTTTCGCGTATTAGACCGGATTACAGTTCATAATTTTGGTTAGCCCGATCAAAAAAGAAAGTCCACGTTTTATTAATGGAAAATTCAAAATTGTATCAATCAAATGTCAGTTAAAATTAACTTTATTTTCCTAAATGTAAAAATCTAGAACTGAAAACACAGTGAACTCCTAATAATTGGAAATGATCCAAATGAAGAATAATTAACTTTTATTTAATAATAAAATAAAATGTTCAAATAATCAATTCATCAAGTTGCATTTCATCACGTCAAATTTCTACCAAGGGTTCTTAGAGTTGCTTAGTTAATCAGACTAACAGAGTCAACAACATACTAAAAGCGCAACTACATCTTCGGCAAGGTAAAAGGGTATACGAAACGTTAGATGTTCGACTAGTTCATAGACTTGAATCGTTCCGAGCTTTGGACGTTTGCTCTTCTGACTATTTAGTCAAACGAGCCTCTCGCAGACCATTTACATTTCAGCAATGGTATCGGAATGCGGTCTGCTTGGGAAGCGATACGTTTGTGACAGTGGCTCTGATGGCGTTGTCAGTGTCGGTTTCACGATGCGCCGATAAGAATTGCGATTGGTAAATGACAACGTTTAGACTACGATAGACAGATAGAAAGGAAATGAGACGCCCGTATTACGAAGCAATCATCCGTGACTACCGACCTTCTCTGCTTTTATCTACTTTATTACGGGCTAAGTTGCAGCGAATATCGCGCGCGCGACGTCACGATAAAGAGAACATTATATCACAGTCTGATTCCTTTTTTTTTTAACCATTGTTTACCTGTTTGTTACAAACAGTGTGCATGAAAATAGTAATTACAAAAATGAATTATAAGTGAGGGGGAAAAAAAAATAACAATAAAACGTTCGGTAAAAAATAATTGTTAGTCCTCGTTACGGGGAACTGGCAAACATAACAAAGGAAACATTTGTACGGAATAGTTGATGATTCCGAAACTCCTTTTAGAAAAAGTGTTGAAAAAGCGCGCGTCGCCCTCTTGCATAATTTGCTTTCTGTTTTCTCCATTATGCTTGCGGCAGTGCTGTTCGAGCATACACGATAATGCTTCAATTATGCAGCGATTGTATGGACGATGCACGCAACGCATCAGAAGTCAAAAGCTGAGAGGAAGATAGATGATCGCGTTTGCTCTTTCGCGAAAGCTGATGAGTCGCTGGTTAGGAACAAAAATAAAACGGCGATAAAAAAGAAAAAGGAAAAAGAAAAAGCAGCTCTTAACCGCGAGTGCAGTGTCAGTTTATTCGCGCTGACTGTCATTTCTCCCATTCCCTTTTATTGATATAAAATTGCAACTCGCACCTGTGCGCTTACAAAACGCGCAACATCACAAACCACAACATTCCGAGGCGAAAAATTGTCCATCGTAATTTCAGCGATAACGTCGGTACACGTACGATCTCGGGCCATAACTTACAGAATCGTTAGATCGTTCGGTAAAAGACCAATTACAATCGTCTTTTATTTCAGCCACCCGATCGCAACATCTGCGGAGCATACAATCCAACGATTCAAATCGTTATTATGACGATCTATTTTCTAGCCACTATCTATTTCATGGGATTATCAAATATGAATCGGGATAACGAGCGCATAATTAGCGAAAAGATATGCTTGTTCGTGGAACGTATCAGAAAAAGGACTGATTGGACAAAATGGTCTGATTAAAGCAGAAAGTGTGGGATATGTGCGAAAACGACGAAACGGACGGGAGCTTTGCATTGGGAGATCGCAGTTTAGAGAGAATGGTCAAAGAGAGAGGCAAAAGAAGAGAGAGAAGAGTCGCGGTGGAATCTGCGGAGCGTTAGCCTGCGGATCTATTGCACGCTGCGCTCGCACAACGTGGTCGTTGCGAGGTTAATGCTCGTTATCTCGGCGTGTCGACTATCTAATGGTTCTCTATAATGGCTACCCAACTATATATTGTCCATTTCTCTCATTGCACACCGCCTCCTCGATCTGCGTATTATCGGGCCGATTATTTTAACCGGCCACGACGAGCCCGGCGGACGCGCGCGGCTGCACTCAAAACCCGCGGACAAAAATGTCAATTTGCAGAAACGAACGTTTTCAAACCAACACATTTCAAATCATTGAAACGGGTTCGGAATTTATTGGCCAATTTGAATCGAGAACTATCGTCCGTCGAAACGACGAGGATAAACAAATAACAAAAAAATAACGAAAAATAATTGGCTTTTGGAATTTTTTTGTTTTCATAACCCATCCACTTCGTTTCGAGCGGGACGTTAAGTTTGCGTGAAATTGCGAATGAAGTGATCGTGAAAGTTATAATTTTTCATTTAGCTCCAAGTTTTATAAAGAAAATTGGACCGAGTAACAGTCGAACAATTTTGATATCCCCCTGTGCACCGTTTATGCGACTGTTATTTTATGGCTTAACTTCTAACTCGAGTTGGTTTCCAAAATTAATACGTTCTCAGTCCGTTCACGTTGTAACAATTTGCCGAATTTGAAATTGTTTTCTGAAATTGTATTGGATGAACTTTTTGATGCACTGAATCTTGGTCGTAATGATGAAATGAAAGAAGAAAAAAAAAAAAAAAAAAAAGAAAAAAAACACAATAACTAAGATTTTTATGAAGATTCCGCCTGACTAAAGTTTTTTTATACTTGCCCTCTCAGCGACCGACGCGATTGGGCGTTATAATGGAAAATAAAAAAGTGAAGGTCTCGCGGGAGTCGTCGTGCGGAATGCCTGTCACCGGATATATTATAGTTATATTTATCTGCGTATTAACTTCTTTCTCCTTTTTTCGTATCTGCGATCTAGTTTATCCGAGGAAAAACGGCCGAGTACGAGAATTAGAATCACCCAACGAACCGCGAGAATAAATCGTTGACAAAAAGTGTTGCGGCTTATATTTATCATGCGATCTCGCGCAGGGCTGTAGTCATTAGGAGAAGCCAAAAGGAGTACGAAGAGATCGAACTTGGGCGCGCACTTGTCGCGCGGTTTTAAACGGCTTTAAGCGTCACACATAATGCGTTATAATTTGCGCAAATGAACGAAACGCGCGCGGTTCGTAATGGCACACGGCCCTCGGGCAGTTTAGGTGTCAATTGTAACCGCCAGATGAATAGATAGCGCACGTAAATGGGCCTATATGTTACTCCGAACCAGCTGTATTTACGGCCTCAACAGACGCCCTCCCGCTGTTTCGCGTATTCTGCACTCGGAGAGATGCTCGGGGTGACTTAAACTTGAGACCGTGAGAATGCACAACCTCTGATGGTGTCAAAGCCCGCGCAGCAAAAACCATTAGGAATCGATTGCACCATCATTATTGTCGATCTGCGGCGTAATAAATTACTATCGGTTTTCACTCTCAATTGAGAATTGTTTGTTGTACAAGTTCTGCACTGGTGGATTTGATTTCCAGTACCCGCAATTACAAATGTTCACATGACATAAATTAGAATACAAGTATCAATTTCTCGTTTCACGATTTACAATGATTGTTGATGCGAACATTTGAATTTTACTTTCAGATAAATAAGTCACTTTATTAAATTACTAAACACAAATGTAACATAGATGTGACATGTGTTTGATATATCTTTGAATTCAATTATCAACACGTTTTGTGTCATTTTCAAAGGATTGTATTAACAATCTTGACTCAACGATCTTAGGTTTGTTTTCACAGCTGCCGAGAGGTTTGCCTATGATTACACGCGCGCGTTTTGCATAGTTATGTTATTTCGATGACATAACTATGCTCGTCATGCGAGATACGACTATTGTGTTTGACAGCTCGATTCGGGCGTGATCAAACACGCGACATCGAAATCGAGAATTTCCACTGACCCGAATTTCCGCCGGCCATTCGTCAATGCGACCACATTTCGCCTTCAATGGTCATGCCTCACGCGTCCCTTCGACCGAGCCGCGTCCCTCCGCGCGTCCCGCAATCTCATCATCCTCGCCCTGCCTATCATATTTTGTGGTCATCATTGTAAATAATCACAAGCTCCATCAATTCTCATCACCCGCGACGTGTTTATTGACAGACTCATTTTGCTACAATTTGTTTGCCCGTTTTAATTAATTGATATTCCATCCACCGATGAATTATTCATTCCGGGCCAGTTAAGAAAATCATACATTTTGTACGTGTCGGAAAGCTCGGCAAATAATTATCATGACCTCGACGGGAAAAGAAAAACCTTGACTGTGTACAATAAAACTACAGCTAATTAATGTAATATTCAAATAAGTTCGTTTGCTCTGTTGCAGTGTGTTTCAAAATGGCAATTATAAATGATTTTGAATTTCAATTTTAATTCAATTCAATCGACTTGCATTTTTTTTGCGGAATCATTTAAATAACCCTTTGATAGAAATCTTTACATTCCCATCGAAACGTTGTAGTCATTATTCAAAAATGAGAAAAACTATTAATCAAAATAAGCAGAAAAATATGACGCCGCATTTCAAATTATTTGCAACTTCTATTTTCGCAAATAACTTTTTATTTCACTCGGTTTATATTTTTTTTATATTCTATACTGGATCGAAGAGTTTCACTCGAGTTATACCTTTGACGTCGAGAAACGTTGCTTCGCGCCGTCGTAAACGATGCCAATCGACGATGACTTTGCGTACAATATTTTTTGCAAATAATTGTCCCGAGATGCAAGATTCCGGCCGATTCGTCATCGTTTCCCCTTCGTTCCTTGTAGATCGTCTCGACACAAAAGAGTCCTTTCTGATGCTTTTTTCTCAAAACGATAAGCATCTCGTTTGATTTCTTTTTTTTTTGTTCGTGATTTTTTTTCGCAGCCAAGTGGTTAACGAAATAAAGGAAACTGTGAAAAATGCAATGATTTTAAGAGCAGTTAAAGTTAACGCCTCGAATTAAACGAAGAGGCTGAATTAAAACGCTTGCAAATACGTGACAAAGTTTATTACTTTTTGTTTGATAACAACGAGGTGTTGGCGGGTGATGAAAGGCCACTCGAGTGACTCTGAATTATTACAATACAAAATAAAAAAACTGGAATATGAAAGGCCGAAAAGGCTGAGCGCCCTGTGTATGTGGGAGTTTTCGAATAACTGTCAAGTTACGAATTGCACCGCCTGTGTACACAAGCACTTGTCGAATACCATGCAATATTTCTCGCTTTCGAACGTCACGAACTTTGTACGCCAAGGCTGCTGTATCACCGTGTTTCATATTAGCATACCGTCGGTTGGTAATACTAATTTGTTGTGTGTCCAAATTTAAATGAATTTTCGTAGAGTCAAATCACAAATTCCAGATTATTTATCATTCGCAATTATCATAATCATTTAATTTAAATGACCAAAATCTGAAACAAATATTTTACGAAAACTATATAAAAATTCTTATATCAAAAGTAACAACAATTTTTAAAATAAATCTCATGTTAAATATAATTGTCGAATAGCCACAGTTGGAAATTCCTGAGACTCGCAACGATTTCTCAGTACCCTAATTACAAACTCGAATGCACCTAAATTGAAGCTTTGTGCATAACAATATCGGGTATACATGTTTTTGAAGAGAAAAAATTTTTTCGTCGAATCAAGTTATTATAGTCAAGGTAATCTTTTGTTTCAGGTAAGTACCAGGAGGGGAAAGAGTGTATTTTCCGGGAAAGGCGCCACGTAGCAAAGGAAGTTTCCAAGCGTGAAAGGGTACGTCGCGCACGTGTTTCTATGTTGCGCACACTGAAATCTAAGCGTTTAGCCATCTGTCGACTTCCCCGAGTTAAGCTTCTGTGTGACACTTGTTACGCAAACACGACAATATTTTTATCATCATTAAACAAAGCATCGCGTTGAAGAGAGCCGAGCTATTTTCTCATATTTATCCAACTGGTATTATGCATTTCGTGAGATACACCCAGCGCCAGTCGGCTGCATAATAATAAGCATCGCATATCTGCGTGATGCGATTAGCTTCTGAATAATCCAAGTCCATTGAATCTTGCTGGAGTAACGAGCTACATATCAACATCAGCAAGATTTCAAATTCTCCGTTGGGCAAATATGCAATCATGTTTGCTTTGCTGCCAGCTGTAAATTATTTACGATTCCGCTCGCTGGTCCAATTTCATATGAAAACTGCGAACCGAAATAGAAAAACTGTCAGACGCGAGATTCACCGAAAATTTTATTTTCAAACTCACTTCCAACAACTCATCTTATGGAATTGGCGCTGACCTTGAACATTTATAATCGTCCAATTACACATTTTCAACGTTACAACATTTGCAGTCCATCGTATTCTATACGAGTTTGAATGAAAAGCATACTCGGATCATTAAAACAAATCTGGCATCTTTTTTTCACCTATCTCACAGAGCTGAGGAGTTCTTCTTTTTTTTTCGCAATGAAAACCAGTTGCTCGGTGCATTTTGTATTCGAGCTGCTGTGACTCTCAGAAATCTAGAGTGGCAGTCCTGCTTTTTTGTTGATTTAAATTTATCACTTGATCAGTAGCACCGGTTATGTGCCATTTGCCGGTAATATGACATAAATTATTGATCTGGATAATAGCATAGTTTTCTTGCTACCGAGGAAACGATTATGTGCAATGAATAGTGCAGAAAAAAAATAGAATGCCGGCAAAAGTGCATTGCAACTGCACGCCGTTAGAATCGCAAAATTGAAAGTACAACATCGGGAATTCGCGATGCGAGGGAAATGCGATTTTCCCATCGTGTGAAAACGCATTTCGTTTCTTTCTCATTTTCCGTACGCAATAGCATTCTTTTCCGAAAACTCGCGAGTGAAATTGCCAACGCGATAAACGGTACTAAAACCTGTACCGGGAGCTTTTTACGATCCGACAATTTCTCAGCCCTGGCGTGCGCATGCTCATCTGTTCTTATTTTGCAATTATTTTATGAGCGGAAATAAAAAATAAGTCAGTCGAACGTAATTTGTTTATAACTGCAGGAACAAAAAACCGCCGTCGAAAAGAAAAAAAAGAAAGAAATTGTTAGGTGGGATCATTGCATGATTCAATTTCGTCCAACGAGTTGTAAAACTGATTGATTTCAGAATTATGCGTTATAAAATTTGTCTCAGACGATTAGGGGCTGCATCAATTACATGTTCAGATTGTGACACAAAAAATTGTACGACACTCGGAACGGATTTGAAATTCTCGACTTGTTTGAAATTCAAAGAGCCATATAATTCGTGCAGTAGCGAAAGAAAAAAAAGTGGATAAAAAATCAAGGCGAAAGCAAAGCCTTGCGATTTCAGCTGGAACTTTGCTTGCAATTTTTCGTTTGGCCGAATCGTTTTGAACGCTGTCAGCGGTGCGCGAAGATTTCGTACTGCGAATGATAGAAAATAAAAAATCTCCCGACACAGAGCTTTGGGGACTTTGAAAAAGCGTCGGAGGGACACACGTTAGAAACGGAGATGGTTACTGCGCATCGATTACTAGCACTTAAATTAATCAACAACGGTGTTACGATCGGGCTAATCAAATAAATAAGAACTCCCGGATGAGCGATCGAGGTTGCGAGCAAGTGTTTGGATCGATGACGGTGAGATTAATTCGAGCGCGAGAACGCGGACGTAATGAAAAACAAATGCAAATTGGCGTCATTTATTAGACGAGGTCTAATTTCTTTCCCCTCCTTTTTTTTCTTTCTTTCTTTCTTTTTTTTTTTTTTTTTTTTTTTTCAATAAAACCAAAATGTCAAAAGCTCTGACATATTATCATCGCGATTGCAAAGATGTCGGACAAATGGTGCGAAATGTATCAGCGCAATTACTTGTGCAATGCCTGGTACAATTTATTATTTATAGCTCCGTCGGTTAATGAGTAAGACCATTCGTTTCTTTTTGCGCGCCTCACTGTGGTAAGGACGTAGGTATACATAACGAAATAAATCTCACTTTCGGATCTATCCCGCGGAAATATACAGCCTGGAGGCCGCGACGCACACCAGATCTCGTGATATTTGTGGGTATTGCACTTTTGTGCGTTATGAGAAACAGAGACGAGGCATTTACACGTAAAATTTCAACTGGATCACACTTGGGCGAATGGCAATTGCCGTTGTATGTACGACCGTAAAAGCTATGGGCGGTAGTTATAACGAGATGCCGCATGCCTTTTAAACGAAAGAAACAGTGAGACAAAAAATCGCAAGTTCATCGCGGATCTTTTTTTTTTGTTTTTTTATTTTTTATTTTTTTTTTTTTTTTTTTTTTTTTTGAGGTTTTTTGATTCTGACAAATCTTCAACTTGATTCAACTTCAACTTCATTTTTTGTCAATTGAGCGAGAAAAAATATAGGCGCTGATAGTTTTGCACTGCCCGCGTTGAGCTGCCTGCAAGGAATGGGAAATAACTAGTAGCCGCGTTTGTTTGTTGCGATGTTGCCAGCACGAACAAAGACGAAGCCAAACGTGAAATGAAAAATTCGCATACGCCTGAGCGTCGAACCCGGCAGTGCGAGAGCAATCAACAGACTCGCTATACGTAACGCGCCGCCGGTGATTTTGGCCGGCAACAACTCTCTTCGCAAGTATAGTGGCGCATCAATGCAAAGCCTTGCGTCATTACGATGCACATCATATTACTTAATAAATCTAACGTTTTTTTGCGCTCCTGCCGATTTCTGCGTGAAATGAAATACGCACGCACCTGTCTCCCATTGTGTGGGAAGAACACTTGCTGCAGCATCCAAAATCTTATCGGCGGAAGATTCATTTACGAAGCTGCTCGAATCAATTTGAAAAAAAAAAAATAATAATAATAATTCCTTAATTACAGACCTTATTGAAATTGATTAATGATATTTTTTTTTTCTGGATCCAAATCATCTTTCTGATGTTTCTTAAAAATCGCTCCAGATTTATGTTGTATACGTGGCTAAATTCTGATGATCTGAAACACAGCGCATTTTCAAATCTAAAAATCCGAAAATTGTCGCTACCGATCGACACCGGTATTGTTGTTGAATCTGCGTAAATATAAATAACGAGAACCCGATTTGTAAGATACAAATGCAAATGTGTTATTAAAAGCCGGTGGCATCGGTGTGTTTACGACGTAGGGGATCGCAGTGTATGCCCACATTGTTGCACGTTGATGCACGATTATGTGTTTGCTCGCGTGTTATTCGCGATCGGCTCGTTTGTTTCGCAGCGCCATTTACTTTGTGATGTCTCTGCAAATGGATATTAAGTCCAAGACCGTCGACAGAAGTGCTTTGCAAGAGAGCTTTTACCCTCTTCCTTTCTTTTTCGACCAATCCTCTTTTCCGTTTGAACCTGGAATACTGAAGCAACGCATAATCTATGCCCTGTGACAAAAAAATCCTTCTACAAGCTCCGAGTTTTTTCCTCCTCTACTTGACGCTTCAATTAGAGCCACAACAGACAACTGTAATTGCGCCTCTGCCTCGTCGATGGGCCGCGAAAAATATATATCTCTCTGTTAATGACCGTTCCGATTGCAATATCGCGGCACCCTTCGTGTGACAAAAACTGTCCGCCACCAAGTACCGTTTTCCTGCTTTTTGCGAGCCCGCTCAAATGCCCTCACGTCGGCCGTCAATGAATATTATTCTCTGACCGCGAACTGGCTCGTGTTTTTCACACTGCGTGAGCACCCCATCAGCGTTATGGAGGGCCACGTCGTTGCGTGTCGAAGAAAAACAGCCTGAGCAAGAAGTCAATCGCGGCTCTCGGTCAAATTGCGCTATTCTGCGTGCATCTGCGCGAATTTTGCCTGTGCTGGAGAAGCAAAAGAAAGGGGGAGCAGGGGGGGAGGGTTATCTGATTGGTATTCGCCTGCGGATTATTGATGAATCCGCGAGCTCGGGCAACTGACCTTGCACTCATTGTGCAGCGGGATTTGTGTCCCCGGAAGTAACCGTCTAGTACAAGCTAATGCAATGGAGAAAGAAATAGCGTGCAATGCAGATAAAGACAATGATGGAGTGTGAGAAGGGATGCAGAGATCTGCATCACGGTGGTGGCTATTTTATTAGGTATGCAAGGGAGGACAAGCTAAAGAGGATGCGACCGCTTTCGTGATCCGCGCGTGAGAGAGAGAAAAAGATAGCAAAAAAAGAGAGAGAGAAAGAGAGCTCCGGCATTCGTACACCTTCGAGTCCGAGCTATTATGTCCGGTGTACGTTTCATTACTAATTTGCTGCGCAGTCGTTACACCCGTGTACAACGCGGCACCAATGGCGAAACAAATAACACACGCCCGAACCTCTTATCCTTGACCCTCGCGACATCGACGTGACGCGCGACCCCCCCCCCCCCCCCCGCCCACTGCAAACAAACCGCGACCAGTTGTTAGAGCGTGGCAAGCTCGATTCCGCAAATGCGAAATGCCACGATGCCGATCGCAGTCACGAGCATTTAATCCGCAGGCGAGTCTCTCCGCGGAACAATAACAGCGAGCCAACTGCGCTCAGCGGAGCGTTGATCGCGCTACACATCCGCAGTACGTTGGATCATCGTAGCTCATCTCGGGCTGTCTTACGTCGACGTCTTCATTCGCGAATTCACGCGCCGTTGTAAAAACATTCGCCGATATCAATCGCCAGATCAAATCATAGGGCACGGCGCAATGGTAGCCGCCTCTGTAATAACACGCCGATTCAGATGCGATGAACAATTTTTGGTTTCCGGTAAAGGGTAATTTTATCTTATCACAATCGCGCTCTTTGCCCCCTTCTCCTTTCTTCTCTTACCGCCAATGATTCAACGGAGATTCAGCGGCAACAGAGACAGAGAGCGAGAGCGCTGTCGGCTCTGCTTTTTGACACTCATTCGCGGAGCAAAATTAATATCCTCCACTGCAGCGGCCGCATTCGGCTAATGGTATTTCCAATTTCGCCGATAAAAAATGTGTGTTCGAATGTTGCACAACACGCTTCGCATAAATTTCCCTTGTACCATCAGTGAGGTCGGCGACCATGACCTTAGTTGATGTCAACTTTCTGATTATAATGGCAGGTCGGACAGGTATGAATAGAAGACGTATGGACGTCATTTATAACATCAATTATTGCGTTGCGATTATTTTAGGAGTTGGAGATTCAGTCGTGCATTCCACCTGTAAGCTTTTTTCATCTCATGGCGGAAAAAAATTTTCCAATTGGGTTACGTCAATGGATTTAAGACTGACTTATGGATTTTGATACTCAGTCAAGTTAAACGAATGCTAAATGTTTCTGAAATATCCATACGAGGAAAGAGTGTAGTCAAAATGGCTGACCCAGTGTCAGTATCTTGGTTTTAAGATATTTTGATTTTACAACTATTCTGTCATTTGCAAGCATTTTATTCAAAAAATAATGATCGAACAGGGTGAGAAATCATTATTTTGTTATTACTTTCGGTATGCTGCAAATATTTTTAAGAAACGTAAATTGGTCAAACTTTTGTCTGTGTGAAAAATGTGAAATATGCTTTGTTTGACTGGATGTGTTCGTGATGTTCGCTATTTTCGTGAATCAGCGAAAAAAAATGTAAATTTTACACGCACTTTATTTCCGAGGAAAGTCAGAAAAAAAAACCGAATCCAGGTCAAATTTTTGCTGTTACCAAATCAACAACGAAGAACAGCTTTGTTGCTTCAGCAAAATGTCAACATATTTTATCAATTTTTATCCTAACATGAATCTTATCTTGAATTCAACGTGTCGGCGTGTAAAATTAAGTACAGAAGTTCAATCGGAAAATCTTTAAAAATAATTTATTCGATCTGACATCTAAGCAAGTTGATCCAAATCTCCGACATTTTATTCAATTCTATAATAAAGTAACGAAATAAAATTCTCCATGAACAATATAATGAAAGATATAAATGCAAATTGACTTGCATGATATTACGCGACCAAACTCAATCGGATGTTCGAAAATATTTGCATCATAAAAAACGACAAAGCGCATTAAAACGTCAATTGTAGTTATACACCCGTACTGATTTCGAAAATCCATAGCACCAAAAAACGCGTGAACATCCATATTCCTGAAGCTTGCGATAATAATACTTCGAAACTACGACCTATTAAATGTCAGGATGACGAAGCCGCGTATAATACGAAACGGGAATATGAAAATATTCGGGATTTAATTGCAGATTCGAATCGTCGTTTACGCGTTATCTCGTAAAGTCATATTACAATTGGCGGACAGGCAGCGTTCAGTGACGGTTGCTAGCAGGCATTCGCACATTGCATCCCGCATGCTTATTGTATATCTGAAATGGTGTAGTGCTCGATGTATTTGAATGTTTGTGCACCGTATGCGAGAGGCGCGTCGCGCTTCGATGGCATACAATGGCGTAGAGTAACGGTGCCACTGGCGAGGGTGTAAGCCGGCCATCGCGTCCTTTTCCGCAATTTATTTTTTTTGTCGGTAGATTTCAATGCGAAAGAGAGATAGAGACAGATAAACAGAGAGAGAGAGAGAAAGGATAGATGTACGCTGTACAGCTAAAAGTCTACAATTATGCGACATATGTGTAGTATATTTGTAGCCATATATACAACATATTTCAGATATATGAAACATTTTATGCGTTGCGGCTATAGTTCAATGGTCAAAGCACTTAATCGCTAATCGAGAAGTCCCAGGTTCAAACCTCGGCGACAACTTTTTTCACTTGATTTCATTTTTCATAGAACATATATAATGAGACCTATATCATTTTGAGCCGGTTGTATATGGGATTTGATACACAGCATATATGGGTCATATATGATTCCTTTCGGCTGGATATAAGCTCATCGGTATATGACGCGATTCAAACGTTTAGATTCGTGCACGGAAACAAACACGACAAAGTTGGCCGATCGCTATTATTGATAAATTATTGCGCCGCTGATGAACATCATTCATCGGCTGATGAACATTACAGTGCGCGCTACAGGAAGATGGGTTGCTCTGCCGCGAGCGATAACTGCTCTGGTTAGCACTTCCCCTGCGATCTTGCGATTATAATGAACATGTCATAACGAAACAAAGTAGCTGTCACGCTGACAACAAAATGCAATTACACTCGCGTCTCTTTACACGCCTATTTGTAACATTATTTTGCACAATGATAAAATTGTATACAACTAATTAAACGACGGCGGACTAACACAGCCGATCAATCACGCGAGGCTCCGACAATCGAGTTATTGACTCTTATTATGGTTTCTGAACGGAACGAGTGTGCGCTTGGTCGCCGAGCGGAATCAAATTGTTTTATATTGAATCAACCCTGAGCGATGCCGATGCGTTAGATATGATAATAATATATGATCACAATCTGGGCGACTACAAGATCGTTATTATAACGTCATCAGATAAAAACTGTGAATTCATTTGTTTGGCGTTTGTTGTTTTTTGTTGTTGTAATCTAAAGTTATGCCATTCGGAGTTAAATATTTGTTGGATGTATATAATAACGTTATCATATACATTATTCAAGGCAGTACACGCAACACAGCATTCATCACCGCGCCAAAGTTAAGACCGTAAATTCATGTGTTTGTTAACTGATACACATCGAAATAATTACAACGTTAAAGTTGACGTAACGACATTTGTTGTCCGCCGCGCTCGCTCTCTCTTGTTTGCATGTACCGAGACGCTTTATCCTTCCTGGTTTATCTGACTCGATCTTCGTTACTTATTGATAACACCAAGACTGCTCGTTTAATCACACATCTCCATCTTGCATATGATGAATATAGCATCTCAAAGGAAGTGATAAAGACAGTCCCCGATACAATGACTCGTATCAGCGAAATATGACTCGTATTGATAAAATTAACGTTTGACTGTATAATGGAAAGATAAATTTATCCACGATTACATCGAGGTGTGAAATTCTCATGATTTCAAGATAACAAATACACATAATTTCATTTCACATCACAGTTTGGACTTTATGAAAATTTATTTTGCAAAATCTACTGATAAAATATCATTCATTAAATTATTTATTTATATATTTATCATCACTGTACATATATTAGAAGGTATAAGAGAAAAAAATCATGTTGATGGATCGATATCAATTTTTAAATGAAATGTTATTGTACTATTGATAACATTCGATGATCATTATTAAGTTCTGTTTATCTGATGCGGAGGAATGAAAAAACTTGGCCTAGGTCGTCAATTGTCATAAAAAGAATGCAAACATAATTTGACAGTGCTTAATCAAACGGGAGATATAAAAATGGTCGTAATCCATGCGGTGAAATAACTCGTGATCGTCGGTCGTGCGCCTCAATCGACCTTCGAATTACCGTTAAGCCCTTGATCGCAATTTAACCTCCGGGCGAGTAATACCGGATCGTAACGTCCGTCCGATTACCTAACCATGAGCGCGTGTGCACGCGTTTCTCTGTCCGTCTTGCTCTTTCGCGCGGGTTGTTTCACTCGTTATCGTCATCTTTGTGCATCTCGTGCGGACAGCGCTGCCATATTCGCCGGCACGATGAACACGATAACGATGCATATGTATACACGTCAATAATGACGAACAAGATTCGTTGCGACGAAAAAGGAAAACGCGCGCGAACCGCGGAACGAAACATCGCGTCGATCGGTTCCGAAAAAATTGCAACGAGCTGTTACGACTATGTTATTTCGCTCCGAACGAAACGGACAACAAAAAAAAACGGAAATTAAAAAGAACAAATAAAAAAAGTCCAATCCCTCGTTACAGTTACCGTACATGCACGTGAATGAGTCAGTTCAAACATCTTGTTCAAACATCTCGTGGTATGCAAGGTTTTGTTCTCCAACAATCTGATTTAATTAACTCGCAGCGCTCTCCGATGTGTATCGACGCCTTGTATTCGTTTTGTTACCACGAGTATTTTGTGTAATCAGTTGTATTATATAAAGATTAGTTTTAATTGAATTTAAGTACGTTGTCATTGTTTGCGCTAGCCCTCCCGACGATGAACCAATAAACATTTTCGAGCCGACGTTAATACGAAATTGAGTGCACCGCGTTTATAAATAATGCAACGAGGCATGATGTGCCCGCGACTATCGGCTTCTTTTTTTTTTCTTCATATAAAATCACCATTCAAATGAAATCAACTCATCCCGCTGTGGTATAGTGTACACAGAGTGCTGGGTGCTCGGATCGAAAAATTTATTCGAAAATAAATAAACAGATTGATCCAATCGAACATTTTTCAATCGCTTGTTTATTTGTTTTCATAAATGAGCCCCGTTTGGTGCATCCATAAGAGACGTCGTGATTCATGAATCTTAATATCTCTCGTAAACTTGACGGTGGATGAAAAAAAATGCGTATATCTTCATCCTTATTCCATTAATAAAAATTGGAGGAACGGTGAATTGTGAAAGATGCCGTAAGTGCATTAATAATGCAACAACGTAGATGCGCTTTCCATAGCGTTGCGTGACAGAGATCGAGAAAGAAAGAAGCAGAATAACGGTCGGGAAAAGCGGAAAAGCAAAAGGCTAATAGAGAAAACGGAAGGAGGTATCAGTTGACGTTGCTTATATACCTCTTAGCTGGTATATCACGCCACCGCACGTCATTGCATGGATTAAACAATTTTCCCCCGAGATTGATTACCTTGTACGTTGAGTCCCAGCAAAATCTCTTTTCGTTGTGAAACTTTTGCGCCCACGTGATAGCTCACTCAATCTACTGTCCCTGTATTTATTCTTACCCGTTAAGCTCGCCGAATGCCATTACACATCCGTTTTAGGGTAGGACTATCATGAAGTCGATTTCAAGATAAATTGATATAACATTGCACAAATGGTCTTCTTACAAATCCTCAATTATTTCGATAACTTTGAGCAATTGTATCTATTTAGAAGACGAATATGTTCACGTGTTTATATTACATACATTTTTATATATTTAGAAAAACAAGTGTTCCAAATTATTTTTTTATTTATGATTTTGCAGCTGTAGGTAGATTGATAGATGATTTTTTTTTGTTTTTCATTTCAAACTCTGGAATCTTAATTTTGCAATTCTTCATGAAAATCCCACTTCATCACTTGGCGGATTCTATTAACTCTCCCGGTTCAGTATCTTGTTCATTCGGAATAGTTAATCGTCCTCTCTACCAAAACCACAATCCTTTTCTTGTTTTTTCTCTTCTAAATGTAACGTTAAACGCCTTTCAGATTAAACATTCAAGATCGCATTTTCTCTGCGTTGGTTATTATAGGCAACACCCCATCGTTTTCTTAGCAGTGATCATTGATTCGAAGTTGCGTGGTACACATAATCTAGATTGAACAATCTTTCTTCCATCGATAATTTGTCACTAGGATTTAGTTCGCTGATGTGAATTCCTGTGAAATGAAAAAAAAAATAAATAAAAAAAAAAAAAAAACGGATTCCGAGTCCTGATTAGTGGCGATTTGAATAGTCACTTGGTTGATAAAAGTCATGGAATATACTTGGCACAAAGTAGACCACTCGAGAGTCATCAGTCATTTGCAGACCAGTTATGCGTGCTCTATGAACAAACTCATGAAATTGTACACACATAACGAGCGTATGCATAATGACATCTGCTATATCGTGTGAAAATTCACGGATAAACAGTTAACGGCACATAACACTTTTTTCTGCAAAACTGATTTGTATATTTTTATTCGTACATGACGTTTTGTCTGAATTTAGAATCGGAAATTATGTCTCGATCAATAAATTAACATATTCGACACTTGATTGATATCGCAAATTATTTTCAACTAGAATTTTTAATTGAAAAAAATAAAACTGAGATAATATCGTCGATGTTTTTTTTTTTTTTTCACATTTTCATGAACAAATCTCGATTCATATCTCACGAGTTTGAAAAGAACAACAACATAATTCATTCGCAGGCGCAAGTTACCCTTAAGGACCTTTTGAACGGTCTATCGGGGGCCGAAATTAACCCTGCGATTTGTATATGCCTGACAGAATCACCCACCGTGGCATTGGCCACGCGCCTAATTTCCCCTGCCGGCCATCGAGGTGCAGAATTCATTCAACGTTCCTCACTGCTGCCAACTCGAATTCAAGCGCTTCCGAAAAAAAATGTGTGTGCCCGCCGACCATTCATCCGAGTCAGAACGAATTACTCGGAGTGATTTATTAATGGGCGTTACGTCAATGAAGTTGGCTTCTTTTTTCAGCCAGGCGAGATTGTGTGTTGTTTAATAAGCTTATCAGGTAATCCGAAACAAGGTGGTTAGCGGACTCGGCAATGCTAATGGCCAGTATTTCAGCTACGTGTTTCGAGATCCTTTTCCTCATTAATTCTGGTCTACGTTAGGCGAAGAGCCAGAAAGAGAGAGAGAGAGAAAGAGAAAAAAGACCGGCCTCATCTTGCAGATTCTCGTTTGCCATTTCGCACGTATTTCCACGGCATTGCAATTTTCCGCGGACGGGACGCGAACCGCACTTATTTATCTTGCCGCTGCCAGAGTGTCCAGACCACTCGTGTACATTAAGTTTTCGAGCATTACGCGCAGAGACCCCCGAGTAGCCGCAGCGTGATTTATGTACGTGATGCCAGCGTCAAATTCAGATTTTCGACCGTCCGCTGTTGCGTACTTTTATTGCGTGCGAGCTCTTGTTGAGCTCGGTACATTATTGCGGCGCTGACAACACGCGAGTGTTGATAGTTGTTGAGCTCTTGTTCGCATTCAAGGGCTCGGGGAGTTGTTTCATTAACAGACCCGTGACCACGTCCAAGGGCACGACTTTTATCTTCTCACGAGCGTTATGTATCTAAGCCACGCGCGAAAATATCACTGCGGTCGAACCAAGGCGATTGGCCTCGCCACGTCGAGCAAGCATAATCGCGGCTACGTATACGTTTTTGAATGGCTGCTCGAACACGCTTCCGTACGCAATAAAAAAGCCGCACCACTTTTTAATTTCAATTTTTCATTTTGCTTTTGTTTGTTTGTTTCTTTTTATTCATCGTCCCGACCAGACAACCCTCTTATTATGCCGGAACCTCATTATCTGTTACCGCGCCCCGAACTCGCCAACGATTTTATTACATTATTGTAATTGATTGTTGCACACGTATAACTTCGGGCGTGGGTCTTAAACAATAAACTCATTACTGAGTAACTAGAATCCACCGGAGCAATGCCAATAATAACCGATCCGGCTGGTCTGCTTTTTTTTTTTTGTTTTCTTTCTTTTTTCATCTCTTATTTTCCTCCTTATTGAACCCCCCTTTTTTCTACCTCCTTGGCGATCTCGCGATGCAGCGAAGAGGAATACACGAAATCAATGTAGTCATTGCAGCTGCGAGTACGGCTTCACAGAAAGCGTCGGATGTATGCTCGACGGTCACTCGTAGATTCTTGTCAATTTGAGAGCATCGAACTCTATTGGGTATCTTCGTTTGCCATCCATCTACCTGGAACTCGTCTCTTCTTCCGAGTTTCGATCCTGTTATCGTCATTTCTTACATCCCGAGTTTGACTGATTCGTTTGCTGCCCACGGCTATTTAACATGAACGGCTTTTCACCCAGCATTTTGACAGCCGAACGTGCGTGATTGATGATCGATAATCAACTCTAATTATATCCCAAGCGTCCAGTTGACGCCGGAAAATGTGTGGATTGAATCAGAAAAAGCGACTGGCTTATATACATTAATTTTTTTTTGTTTCGGTTTTTTTTTGTTTCAATTCGTTCGCCGATAAAACGGTTGCGGCTGACGTCGAAACTGTTGACACGAGCAACCGATGGGGCGGTTTTCAATCGATCGGACGTACAAGTGGAAAATGCTGCTTCCGTCACAAGGGTCAGCCGTCACACGTTGCCTCTGCACTTGGCACTTCATCCACAGTATATACTAATCTGTGTGAAAGCGATACTTCTCTCCAACGTTGGGTATCATTTTTGTCCGCCTATTAAGTTAATAAAGGTCGATTCACTCAACAATTCCCGGAGGGTGGCAAGAACAAAAAAGAAATTCAACACAAAATAATATTTATTTGTATTCAGAGAAAAATTTCGTAAAAAAAAAAAAAAAGCAATATCGACGTTAAATTGCAAAAGCAAAACATGAATTATGCCGCATCGTGTTGTTTCATTATCAAAAGCTCTTAACATATTATAATAGGAAAGTTATATACCCTAGCTCGTCTGCTTTTCCTCTGTATTAATTAACTTCGGCAATTTAATATTTGACCTACCCCAAACAAACAGCGTGGTTTACGGCCATCGTGGAATTCACGTCGTGGCGCATGGAAGGACGAGAAAACGGATACCGAAGAGCGTTGTCAAGAGTATATCCCGCGCAGGGAAATACCGTTCCCATAGAATGTTAATGCGATCGCTACCCGCTACCCGAGCATAAGCCGCAGCCTCAACAGCCTTTGAGTCTACAATTGCACGCACATTGCGCATTGTTACATAATTCGCCGCGTGTACCTTTTTTATAAGGCGCATTATATCTGCCTTACGACAGTTTCGCAATGAATGCCGAGGGATCGCGTGCAAAATCGGCGTCAACGCCAATTCCTTTTCCTCTTTCCGGGATGTACTCCTCCCCGCTGAGGTGTGCGCATTCCTACGCTCCTCGCGTTTTGACTTATACCTCCTTCGCACCCTTCTTCCTGCTTCTACGTTACTTCCTTCCTCGTGCCACGTTGAGCTTTTTTTCTAATACGGTTCCGCTTCAACAGCAACTTCTTGACCCTGACGGCCAACATCTTCTGAGCGCTCACATACGGAAGTCTGACGTGTTGGCTTTGATCCGGTTATTTTTAGCTGTTACTTTTTTTCTTCATTCCTTCTTTCTCAGCACGTACAAGATATTCCTGTACGAGGATACAGTTTCTGGGAGAACATCCGTGTCTACATCGAGCTCATATATACCTTAGGAGTCGTTTTCTAATATACAAACAAAAGGATAGCACACGGGATGCAGCAATGGTTTTATCGTACGATGCGCGTATGGATACGAGTCGGAAACGCGACTCATGCCTGTGCCGAGCAACAAATTACGCGAGCCAATTAAAGCGCCGCACGATATCATTCAGCGATGTATAATGACAACTGAAATTGCAATTTAAAAGAAATGATCGGACGGATAACGCGCCATGAGATGTGTTATTGCAATATTGTACACATTCAAGACACCGTAAAATTTCCCACCGCTCTCGGCAAGGTGTAAAACCGTAATGGTTTGATAAATTATTTATAAGCGTCGGTGGCTGTAGGGATTTTTCACTGATCCGGAAACACGAGGCGCCGTTCGAATTAAATTAGGAGGCGCTTGTTCGGCTTGTCGTGAATTACGGTTCATTTGACGACCGACTGGATATATTTACATCGATTTACAATTTCTTTTCCTTCCTGCCGTTCTCGCGGATTTTTCCTCTTCTCCTCCGCGAGCAGGTTAAAAAAAAGTGTCAAACGATTAGCATAAGCAGTGTCATTTTCTGCCTCGCACTCGAAGGTAGTTGTAAAACGCAGATTGGAGCAAAATTGTTATAAGGTGTACGTCACACCTTGCAATAAAACGAACGCATCAGTAAAAACGTCACAAGGAATGCTACAAAATAAACCAATTAGCGAAAGAAAACCCTCGATTGCAGTGGAATAACAACACGCCGAGGGTATTCGCGGGTTTAACTTTTTTATCCGCATTGTTGGTTGCGCTTTACAAAGCGGTGAAAAAAATGCCACAAAAATGTAAGTCACAAATAAAAAGAACGAGAGCAAAATGAAATAAGAAAGAAAGCGGCTAAATCAGATGTTTATTGCAATTCGACATTTATGAAGAGCGCGTTCTGTCGCATCGTAATCGTTCTCTTATACTGAAATTTCAGACAGAAGAATATATTTATATAATATAAATATAAAAAAAAAATGTTGACTCGAATTAACTGACCCGAAAAATTATTTTAACTCTCACTTAATTTTACATCTACATTTGAATCATTTTACTCTAAGTTGAGATGAAAATGAAATTTTTATCCATCATCTGTACATCTGCTTTCACCGTCATTTTTAAGACACGTATAATAATATCAAACAACTTTTTGCAAGTGGTCGTCCGAGAGAGATTCGAACCCCCGATTTTTAAATTTGGTAACACTTACCGGCATAGGAAGTCCCTCTCGCCGAGGCACAGTTCGAGGCAGTGTTGACGTGAAGAAGCACTAATGGTGCGTTTAGTGTGGCCCTGCAGCCGGTGACCTTGCACTCTGTCGATGCACCAGGCGCGTTCGCAAGGTTTCACTGCAAGACAGCTCTTCTGGGCGTAGATGGTGAAAACTGGGAACTGCGATTGAGTCAACGCACCTGCAAAGAACAAAACACTGATTGACTTACATTTGTTCCGGAAACCTGAGCAGACAGAGTTAAGAAGGAGCGATTGAGCGCTTTTTATTGCGGAAGCTACGGGCACAACACGCAACGGGTGTCACTCGGACGTGAAAATTAAGACGCGCAGCGAATCCGCATCTTTGACAGGATATCGTTAAGCGATGGCGATGCTATTTTCATCCCGCAAAAACAGGTAGCAATCGTCATAACAACAATCTCGTTGATGCAAGAATTAGTTACCGGCGATTCACTCGGCTATCGTGCAACCACAGCGTTTCTTGCCAGTACAAACATTATAGTGATCAGTGCGCACTTCCGGGAGCCCTCGCAAGTTAGAAAAATACAGCTTACAGTTATTATGGCTTTGCACTATGGGATAATAGAATTGTGCGCCAGGGACTAATATGAGCAGCGGGCGTGCCACACGTGTTCCCAAATTGATGAGAAGATTGGGGTGTAATGTTTTCGAGGGATAAAGGCAGAAAATAAAAACATTCGCGTGACAAGTCTGTTAGATGAACACTGTAATACGTGACTAACCAGTGGACAGATGTGAGTGTCATGCTTGACTAGTAGAACTGGAACTTCCTTCGGCGCCAAAACATGTCAAAGTGGAAGCCAACGTTGGGTTAGCCAACATTTGTTTTTATAACAGTTACAATTTCTCAGTCATTTTGAAATTGTTGTCCAATATTCTACAAGTTCTCGAAATCGTTTTTCTGTTTCATCTCTCAATATTTCGGAGCAGACCAGATTCGGCCTCTGGATCTCTGTTTTCGCCCTAGGAAACTTTTATTCCAACGTAAACAATGCCTATGATTTTTTTTGTTTATGAAACTTCAGCGCGTCATCTTGATGTGAAAATCAAGCTGGCACGTAATTGACTACCGTTAATATAAGAAATTAACTTGTAACAGCGCGGTTAATTACGAGTGTGGGATTTTTGTTGTGTGTTCCGTGAGTTCCTGCTGTCAGTCATTACTCCAAGCTTGAAAACAAGCCTTATTAAAACGAAAATTCGTTACTCTTTGTTGTGGCTATGTTTCGCATTTCTTGCGTGAGCACCATTCCACTTGGAGATACAAATAAATTTGTATCAATTTAAGTGCGATGCGCTGTTCGCAGTGCTATCCTCACTGTTATTATGCGAAAATGATAGATTAGGTGTGTTTAACAACTGCATCGCGGGGATTTGATAGTTACGCTGCAAACTTTCCTCGCTGTGAATGCAGATGAAAATAGCGCCTTTTTTCATTCTCATCGCTCGGATCACTGTTGAAAGATAAAGTGACTGTAAACTCGCTGAAGAAATTATCTCAGTTATAAAAGTTTTTTTACGTAAACAATGCATTTCAGTTGGAAATGTTTACACTTTTGATTCAATGCACTCTCGAGTAATGAAGTATAAAAGCAATTCGTTGCTTTGTGTAGCGACAATCAAAATAATTGCATTTATTATTTCAAATGCAATTGCAAATAAACTTTTTTTCGTCACTTTTATTCTCCATTGACATAACTTTAAATTCATTTTTATTATTACAAATGTTATATTTTCATTTGTATCCTTTTCTGTCATTTATTCTCAGCGGTTAAAGACATTTTCAGACAATAATTGCATTCAGCAGTATAATTCACAATCATCTTTACATAATCGTAAAATACCGCAAACATAATGTCTATTTAGAATAGTCATTAGAAGCCGTTAAGTCGTGCCATCTTATTTCATTAGTGTAAAATTGAATTTATCACTTTATGACAACTAATTAAAAGTAATTAATGAAAACGAAATAATAGAGTACAAAAAATAGCATTACCGTTTTTCATCCGAGGATAAAAAATATTTATCATTGCACCATTACTTGAACAGCAATTGTACGTACATTTTTTCGGAAACTGTTTTAACAGTTCCATATCTCAGAGAGAGGAAATCGTGTGTTTATTACGGAATCCTAACGTGAATACTCTGGGAGCCCGTTATAAGCACTATGCATGCGACTTAGCCTACAGAAGCTGCAAAACGGAAAAACAGAATTAAAACTTATAAACGTGCAAATCTAGCAGATTAAATATAAATCACAGTTTTATGAAGTCCAATTTCCTTCCCCTAATTACTTTGCAATAATTTTGTTTAATTGAAAACAATAACGCATAAATAATCAATCAATGAATGAACTTGATTCCATTCAATGCGACAGTTACGAAAATTGCAATTTCTTTTCGAACGCGAGTCGATCTACAAATCATTATATTATCTGAGATTGTTTTGCATGAGTTGAATCGAACAACTTATTAAATCGAACAAGAACACGCGACGTCCCGATCAGAACCGGATTTTCGGATAACGAAAAGACATGCAAACATGAAATATGAACTTGGACAATGACTATTCCGAGCGTTCGATCGAACTTGAATTCATCACACTGCTCATGTTATTAATCCGGTGTTATGAGCTCATTAAGCAACCGGGTCTCTTTTTGCACAAGTGCGATAACTTTTTCGATCATTATTCAGTCAAGATAAATCTGCCACCATTTCACGTCCGCAGATTACAATCAGCCTGCGAACGCCGGTTCATTCTTCCCCAATCACAATAAGATTTATACCACTAGTTTCGCAACAAATTTGATAACTGTTTGTGCGACGCGCGTATAGTTTGAATAGAACTGTAACGGTGTATCCTAAAACGCAAATGCATAGAAAAGATATTGCACGTTCAGGCACCGCATAGGCACCATGCGAATCAGTTTATAATCGTGGGTGGTCGTTACGCTAACTCAACGTAGCGTATAAAGCAGCCGTTTTTCCACCAAGCCAAGCCGGATGTCGCGCAATTGTCTGCTGTCGCGTATTGTCACCCGAGCGTCGGGCTTTATTTACGGGCGTATCATCGTGCGTATGAATTCGCTCGAGCGATCATCTTTTGACAGCGCCAGATTCCCCGGCGTGTCTTGGCTTTATCCCCGCGTGTCTCCCTCGAGCATTTTCGCGACGCGGCACCCTTGCGAAACTCTCGATCATGCATGACGCTGCAAAAACTGCGAATCACCTCAATACACGACTCTCATTCGCCAACTAATCGTTGCGACCCGTAGTGTCGAGCGGAAAAATTTTTGTGCCATTGGACGAGCAATGTATTTTTATCCGAGACCACAATCTGTATGAAAATAAATATAAAATAATGCCATCCCATTGTTGTAAACAAGGTTACCGTTCTGTCAAAGGAAACAACATGAATAAAGGCTGAAAGACTTGGATTTTGAATAGTCGAATCAAAATTTATATTTATTCTGATCAAAAAAGAAAACGTTGCATTGATTGGTTCGAGTTAATTTTTCGAATTGGAAATGAAAATTAAAATAAAATGAGTAGTGTTGAAAAAAAAAAAAAAATGGTAGTTGCACACCCAAAAATTGAAATTCGAATCGAAATTTGTTGCATTGTTTCAATATGCAGTGTACATTGGAATCGGTGCGAATTTTCTTTGAACCAGTGCAAAAAAAGTTTGGTTTAAAAAATATTCATCCTGGTGTGTGCTTTTTCAGAAACGAAAGGTCAGCAGAGCATGATTTTTGATTGAGACATGATTTGAATACTTCAGTGACTCCTCTGCACGTAGACTCTTAACTCTCTTGAGTTTTTTTGAATTTTCAGATAATTCAATTCAGATTCCAATAAAATTTCAGATCTTTTTTATGCCTTTGAGCTTTTTCAAAATGATATTGCTCGTGATATGAGCACTAGAAAAACATTCCTGGTTATTGCTGTGATCTCATACGTTCAAAAATATACAGTCAAAGTGGAAATTTGTGTTCACATTCGTTCTTTTTCTTCTTTGAACATATAACAAAAAGAGATTCAACTGTTTTTAAACGTTCGCAACCGAATTGCAAGTATCTGTTGGAAATAGTGATGATTTGCTTTAGCAACACGAGACGCCGATGATCGGGTATTCGTTTCAATTAATGGCCAGCGATGAGAATCGCGGCGCGAGGAATTATGGACGACGTGGGACGTCGCATCGGGTGCGGGATGACGCGGCCGAGTGACTTCTCTATAAGAAACAATTAGCTGAATGGGAGGCCTAACGAACTTTCATCGTTCGTTCTCTCGCGCGGCCTTATCGGGCGACGTCGAATTTGCAGTTAACTCCTCGGCACTCGGGGAACCGCAGCCGATGTGAGCGCATTATCTTGTCTCCCGGCGCGCTCCAAACCGCGCAGATATTAGCGACGTTGGATTTATCGCGTGAAGATCGTGATCCTTAGCCAATCGACTTGCTTTTTTACTGTTGGCTCTCTCGAATATTATTGTACAGATAAACGTACACTTCGGGTACACCCTGCCTCTGCATAAAAGAGAGAACTTGAACTGGCGCCAGAGTTTTCAATTGGCCGCCTCCAGTCATTTTTCCAATTTCTTCCTCGGCCCAGATTTTAGCAGTAGAAAAATCGATCCGAAAATTATATCTCCGATGTCCAGCGATAAAAGTTGGAAAAAAGCTGGCTTCAAGTTGGCCGAGATACGCCCGGTCCGGCAACAAGTATCGACGAAATCCGGTTCAAAATTGTTGACCAGCTTGAAATTGATTGTAGACAGAGTTGAAAACTGGATTCTTTCCAGGTTGTACGTTGAAACTAAGCCCAAACCTAATTTTCTGGTCGTTGTAATAACTTTGAGATAGCAAATGAAACAGTTCCGTCGGCCCGGACGATCAACTTCCTTGCGAAAACACCAGTTCCCACAGTGCAGACACCCGAGCCTCTCTTATCCGTCAGCGTTCTAACAAGTTCATACCCAACAACAATCTCTAGCCTCCCACGTATCTGTGGGCGAAAAATTGCGTTGTGCTCGCGGTAAAATGGTCGTGGCGGGTAATTAATGATCGCACGCAAATTGCCTCTCGCGAAGATGCTACAGCGATTGATAAGCGCGACGAAACGCGCGCGCGCACATCAGATGTTTGTTTGTCCGCGATTATATATTTGTGACTCTAATTTTTCGCTTAATTAACAATTTTAATGGCTCACGGTTGTTAACGTGGGCGTAACGTTTAATTACGTCGCGAGAACATTGTACTCGTCCGCGGAACGAAAATGAAATGCGAAAACGAAAATTGAGGGCTGCGCATGGCGCGCGGGCGAACTCACACGCCCCTGTTCTAATTTGCGTGCGAGAGTCAAATGCTCGGAATGGAGCATTCCAGCCAGACTCGAATGACAATCCGAGTAACACGCGTTTGTTTTTGGCTCGTGTCATACTGTTTGAGCATGCTCGAGTAAGTGTACGCGCCACGTCTCTCTTATGTACACATATTCCAATTTTAACCGGAGTTTAAGTTAAAAGCATCGTCGTGTACGTACACAATGCAAAAAAAAGCCTCACGAGAAAATCTCAGAACGATCATGTAAAATACCATGTTCATATACGGACAAAGATGCACGTGAATCGTTTTTTATCATTATTATTTTCTAATTTGTTTTTTCTTTTTTGTTTTTTTTTTTTGTTTTTTTGCCAACCTGATCGATGGTACTCACATGTCGAAGAAAATATAATAATTCAATGAAGGGAAATTATCGTGCCGTTATTTGAACACCGTCTTTGGACTGGGGAAAAAAAGAAAAAAAAAACAAGGAATCGATTGGACAACGCGCGGGGTGTTGCATTTATGAAATCGTATTACAGTTAATTGTATCCAGCGAAAACTAATAGCGAGATCAATTTTTGTGGCGTGCATCACGAAAAGGCAATTGAGTTTGAGTGCAATTACTCGTAACGATACTCCGATAATTATTCACACTTCATCGATTGAAGCGCGCCGCAGAGTGTAATTGAATATTTGACCGTGACTCGGTTAGCATTCGTTCACTTACAATACCGAACGAGATGTAAGTCGTACTGGGGCGCTTAATTACGCAGTAGGTGTACGTCAGCTATGCTAATGTAAAGACAGAGTTTATCGGCCATACTCGAGGCACAGAAAATTGCTCCTAAATTGAATCCGACCAGTAATATTTACGACTCGTAATCACGTGGCTTCTATAAACTGTTTAAGCGATCAGATTGACGTAAGCGTAATCCTTTTATTGCATGCCCGTAATCACGCATCCCGGTAGAAATTTGAATGTTGTAATTTGATTGATGAAAGCTTGATTGTTAATTATCATTAAATTGAACTAAATTAAACATTTCAATATGATGATTTTGAGGTTCCAATTAAAAGTCCCTGTTTTAAACGCGATCTTTTGTTTCGTCAACACGCTCATGATTAAAATCTTTTAATTATGGCCCAAACTGGTGGTAACTTTTGTTGTCACAATGCAGGAGCAAAATTTTGTCCTGATACTTTTACAATTTTTAAATCGAAGTTTTCGACGACTGTCACGAAATTATAAAAATGTGATTGTTAACATGCCGGAAAGATTCCGCTAACCATAAACTGATGATCGTCATAATTTCAATTTATTAGAGCAGTATTTAAAGTTTCATCTCAATTGACAATAAATATTCCGACCCATCATAATCAAGTCAGCGTCATTCGCGGACACGTTCAATTCATTTTAGCATAAATTTGCGTGACAGCATAAACAAAGTGAAATTTGCACAAGCTAAAATAATTGGCGTTATTCAATGGTCGAAAGTTGTGCATTTAAAGTGTGCGTCACATTGTGTGTTTGGCACTGACCTTAATTCATGAATTTAGTTGCATTTAAATGATGAATAATTTTTTGTATATTAAAAAAAAAAAAATGTTTTGCCGTTATGTAAATGGTGATAAATTATTTGCCGATTGTAACACGATGTAAAACGATCAGTCAACCAAATTCTCTGTTTACTTGTCTTAATAATATAAATGCAAAATAGTATAAAAGCAATAATATAAATGTATAAATTTGATTGTTCCGTTTGACGGAAGAGAACGTACAAAGTGAAAATTGCGAACAATGTGATTAGTGGAATTTTATTCGATCCATCAGCATCATTTACAGTTACTGTTGCACGGTTCTCACGAAGATGTCAAAGCAGAAAATGTATTCAATATAATTACCTCCGCATTTTTAAAAACGGTTCCATATTTACAATCCATCCGGGATATCATCATTTCAAACCAAACACGCGTCACAAATTTGCGCAATATAGTCAACATGTTCTATCTTAACTTGATGTATTCAAACGTTAATGTCATTCATTTGATCATAATCAGTTTAATAATCATCAATTCAATTAATATAATTGAACAATTGTTTTGATAAAGACTATTTTCAAAATTGTTGATAAGTGATAGCAACCGAATGAATTGTGCAAACTGTTATATATTTAAATTGATTCGAAATGCAACAACGTTTAATTTAAACAATGAATTTGCATGCACCAACTCAAATTGACCTTTGACACCGCAGCCAGAGCGAAATCAGATCAATTAAATGCTGCATACCGGAGCACAATTAAGTGAGAGATAAGTCAATTAGGCGGAGTTTTTGCCGGCTGAGAGCGAAATGAACGAAAGAACAATGGGGGATAAGGAGCAAAAATGTGCGGTGCATTACTCTTATAAAATTGGAAGAGGCATGTTCTGCCAGAGCTTCGGTATAATCGGCTGCGTTTTTGGCCTCGAATTGGCATCGTTGGCCATATACGTTTGCGCTACCGCTCGCCTCTAATGGCACGAAACGGTTAGGCGGCGAGATTATCGCCGGCTGGGTTATCTCAAACTATTAGCCGTGGCTCTATGCAAATACGGTAGCAGCGTCGCGATTTAGCGATGCTCAGAAAAAGAGAGAGTGAGAACGCGCCTGAACGAAGATCGGCCGGCGGTGCAACGGACCCCATTAATTCCGGAGAACACGGGTGATCCGGCTGCGGATAAACGCCGCGTTGTCGTTCAGCAACACGTGGATTTGTAATAACTCAAGATAGGTAACAGTACGTTCCGGGAAGTGAGTCCGGCTGCTTCATTCTGCGTCCGATCGGTATACGTGGCCGGTGATGTTACTTCCTGAACATGTAGACGTTTAGTGTTGTCGAGCCGCGCGGGCTCGGATACTTCCCACGGCTATTGCCAATCCACCGTGCAGCGGTCCTTCGCTCTGTTCTGCGCTATTGCAAACACACGCAAAATAAACGAGAAGAGTCGCGCATCTCACTCGATTAAAAGCGCACCCACAAAACGGCTACCGTTATTGCGACGCTTCCTCTTTTCCTTCTTCTTCTTCCTCCTCCTCCTCCTCCTCTTCTTCTCTTTCCCTCTTTTCCCACCTCAAAATCAACATGTGTTACATCTATGCATTACATATGTTTGTATACATGCGACATATATGATATCTTATTAACTTTAAAAGTGAGGAATTAAATGGTATATAGAAGGAGAAACTGATTCGTTTCTCTTGATACATTAAAGTCGAAGGAACGTTGGTTTTTGAAATATGGTCGTTTGAGGGTTGAATCAAGCTCTTCAGCACCCTTGTCTCCGACTCGACATTTATGACATCAAAGAAAGAAAAAACAAGATCTCACTCGGAGCGCATAATTGCCCGCACTTTTTTTTTGCGTCGTCGAGACTAATTGGGCCCTCTAAAATAGAGACATTTTTGGAAGACGTTTTAATGTCGCACCCGCAGCGTGTTTTTATCGTCAGAATGAATGCTCGAGACGCGTGTTTTTACGAGTGCCACTCCATCTGAGACTCATACAAATTATCCTTAATTATGTTAGGTTGGCGAATAGCTTGACGTTGATGGGCTTTGAATTGGCTGACTTGAATGAGTGTCGAAACAGAGCAATTATGGATTATAGTATTTTCTTAGCCAAGATAAATAGCCGCGAAAAGTATTCAGAGCTGCGCAGCGCGACTTGTTACGAACCGTTCCGTTCTTTTGTGCTGCGCGAATATAAAAGAAAATTGTTTTTCACGTGAAGGAGGAGAGGACGAAGAAAAAAAGTCACTCAACACAGTGACTGGTGCTTTTCTGTAAAGTATGAAGTGAAGGGTCATTTTTAATTCAACGACAGATGTCTAAGAAGGCAAACAGAAAAAAAAATAAATAAATGATCCGACTGTGAAGTCATTTGATTGCGCCGGTTTAGACCTATTCGTTAGTCGCACAACTTTTGTTGCAAATTAACGGTTTGCATCATTTGGACATAAGCGGTGTGCGATATTTCATCCGCTTGCTTGGGCTTGTGAATATAAAAAAAAATGTATACTTGTTACCATCGTTTTGAGACAAAGTTCCAGCAGTCGTGCAAGACCAGAAGTTATATTTGCCGTCAGCTTTAATTACTTCACAACGCCGCAATTTGTTCTCAAAATTGACAAGTCAACACGAAATTGCAGTTGCAAAATCCATAATTCAAATCCTTCCATTCGCGTTCGAGGGGAAAAAGTTTTTAGCTCCTCGTTAAACTCGACCAAACCAAAAGATCCCAACCGACGACGGTCTTAAAACCCATACTCTCCATCAAACTCAACCATCTCTCATCGTTCAACAAAGACAATTCTGTACAACGAGTCTTTTACACCAAAATTATACACTTTTATAATTTTTACTCTTTCACGAAAAAAAAAACAAAAAAACCGAGCGATGCAATTAAGATGAGGAATTTCGCCTAACCGACTCGTTGTCAACCGCAATAGCACACAAATGAAAACCGCGTCTTCAACAAAACAAACTTTCAAATTTTACAGAATAATAACATAAATTTAACATGAATAAATTTTATAATTTTATTTCAAAATTTTTGATTCATATCACAATTCTAAATTCATACATACATACCGCATACAAACAAGAACCAAAAGATAAAATTCAAAGTTCATAAAAATGAATACGTTAAGTATTACAAATTTGTAAATCCGTTTTTTAGTTTCGAAGATCGGGGGATTCTTTAGCACAAAGTAGCAAGAAGTGCATCTCCTGATGAGACGTGCGCGATTTGCAATTTACATTCAGCAATTAAACCCTGGCGACCCGCGATTTTCCGACCTGTCAATTATCTAGTAGAGGGCCTTTCCTTTGAGCCCGAGCGTATTCCGCTTGTCGCACGCGATCATTTTTCGCGGCATGTCGAAAGTCTTCGGAGGACGGGTTTATGGTTGCTTTGATGTTCGCGAATCGGAGTTCCAGTGTGACTTACAGTCTGCGTTACGACGGCTTGTGAGAACGATACGACCCTGAGGACACATACCGTACTCGCAGTAACGGTGTCCGACCGGAGCGACGCCGTCTTTCTTCAAGTGGTGCATTTGTCATTATACTATTTGTACAGCATCCGCGACCGCTGACGTATAGATCATTGCGTGGATCACACGCAATGAAGTGATCTCGTTTGGCGAAGAGAGAGCGATTTTAAATCTCCGCACGCGAGAAAACAATTTCTGCGATTTATTCGGCGCGCGGCCTACGAAATGGCGACAGGTGGTCGTGGATGAAAAAAAATGTGCACAGTTGCGACGAAACCTCGGATCAATTCAATCAAGCCGCCAAGCCAAAACTTATAACAATATCAAATCGCCTGTGTGAAGAGATCGCACGGTCGGCCAACTATATGCCATACACTTTTTTGGCTTGTCGCTTATAAAAAAAAAAAAGAAACAAAAAAAAACGTCTCACGGCGTTCCAGTTTCGCACGAACTCGTCAATTCAATTATCTCGCGTGAAATTGAAAAACTTCGCTGATAGAATTCGGATGGCTGCCTCGAATTAGAACATGGTTAACTGATTTCAAAAGGATTCATTGGCATTGTCACACATGTTTCCTATTAAAGAAAGACGCAATCGATGACTTGTTCATTGATTCAATTTATTTTTCATCATAACGAAAATATTTATCAAAAGTGCTGTGATCTTTTATCTTTTTTTTCATATAATTCTTTTGAGAAAATAAAACAAAATAGAGAAGAACAGATATAACGGATCTCACCTACATTATTCATAGTTTTTTCTTAAAGGGCATAGTAAAACGATCGCACACGAGAAAATATCACGTTTTTTCATGTTACTATGCAAAAAAATTCTCACATTATATATATATATATGTGGCAGTGTTACAATTTTACATCATGCACTTGTCATGATATTTACATTGCTTTCTTTTATGAATATTCAAACGAAACTATCAGTTTTCAATTATTAAAAAGGATTTTTATATGAAAAAAGGAAAATTTTTGTTTGATTGGACATTTTTGTCAGCCAAACACGTTGAAGCATTTATTTTTCAGTGCCGTTACACAGACCGCGCGATAGAGGATAGCGGTCGTTGACGTATCCCGCGTCGCTGCAAATATTTTAATTCAAATGAGATCGTGCTGGTCAAAGATTTCAAGCGCCGAATGAACGCTACCGAATAAATTATCGCCGAGGGAAGATAAATCAAACAAACGACGCTCTGCTTGAACCATTACATCAAAGAATTGCAATCAAACTTAATTGCAAAGAAGACACACGCCGCTCCGATCAATTACTTTTTCATTGCATATTATTGTAATTAAATTTGTGTGATCAACAATCAACAAATTCGTGACTAATTCATGTAGATCTCGTCTTGTTTTCGAAGCTCATTCATACCCTTTGCAACGAATTTTCTAACTCAAATTTCGTTAAGTACAAATCCAATAAAAAAAAAAAAAAAAAAAAAAAACAATTGCTCACACGTCCATTTCAAACTTCTGTTTTTCAACCTCGTTATTTTAATTTAAAATTATGCAATTCAGTCCAACACCAGAAGTAAAATTTCAGGTTAAAGATCAAACCGATAAATGAATTGGAAATTATAAAAATCAGTTTCAATATTCATCTGTGACTTTTTCATCGTAATGAATTTTTATTGGATTTAATTTCTAATTTTCAATTTAACTCGATTTTTGTGATCGGTAGCACGCGTGGTAGAAAATAAGCTCAAACGGAAGTCATCTGAGGCTGGCTCGTCGACCCTACAGGTGCTAATGTCCGCGCGAGATTCGGTTTAACCGTTCTAGCGATGAGTCGTTTAGATTCTTCGGCGCTCACTTCCGCGATTACCGCGATGCACGTACCCGCGACTCTTCTTGAACCAGGAGGAATCGGCCGAACGTCAGCCGATCGCGTGCTAATTGCTGGTGCGGCGCGTTTGCACCGTGTTCGCATTGCACCCGTCGGGGTCGAGTCCTTTCACCGGGGCTGAAGAAAAGAAGCCACTGATGCCGCGCTGGCTTTTACGTGAACGCCGAGGTCTCGTTGACCGTGTGATTCATGCATGCAAATATCTTTCGTTAAGCCACATTCGATGATCTGCGAAAAAATGCCGCACTACCGTTTCGATCATCGCGCCTCTCCATTTTCGCTACCGCGTTTCGCAATCATATGTTGCTTTATGTAAATATGGCCTGCTACATGCTCTAACCCGTCGTTCCATACATTTGTCCGGCTGATAGAAAAGAGAAACGTCAATTAGTCGATTTTGTACGCTCGTTCTGTTGTAACACTGTACGAATAATCAACTTTTTTTCCACTTGTTTGCAAGCTTTTTATGTAAATACCAACAAAAAAATTACGTTCATCGCCAACGGTTCGTTTATTGTGACACTGTGAAAGAAAAAAAAACGTGTATTATTGTGGAATATCGATTCTTTATTATTTGATTGCACAAAAAAGTTCATTCGTTTTGTTTTCAATTACTTGAAATGTATGAAAACATATAAATCTATTTATTTTTCGTTCGACAAAACTTGTGTTTTTCTTTTGTTTTCGCCATTTCTCATTTTATATCGACGAAGTATCAAAGATGGAACGAAATAACAATAAGGAACTAATAAAAAGCATCAGATTATGAAAAGTGTATAATCTTAGGAGAATATCCGTCCGCTTATTTATGATTGGACTAGTTTTTTCACCGTTTCATCTCGATACATTGGTTCGAAGAGCAACGCTTTAACCGTTCGCCACCTAGGCATCGATGATGGCGATGCACGGAGTCTCTCGAGGCCCGTTACTTGGCGTTGTCGGTACGAATCGGAGATGATATTCCGCGCTGACTGAGAAATCAACAAAACATCGCAGCGAGGCTATCCGTCGGTATACGCGATAACACACAAGGACATTCTGAAATAGCGCAACCTCGTTTCCGAGCGCGTGGGCACGCGGCCCAAACCGGCTCTCGATTCGCGATCTCGTGCGTGGAATTTCATTAACATTTTTGTTTGCACAGCTGTGTTTTTTTTTCTACCAGGCGGCGTCATTACACACAAATTACCTGTCACATTGAGTTCAAGTCACAAACGTGACTGCAATCGTCAAACAGCGTGACCCTCAATGTCGCGGCACGCCGAAAGTCGTGCTTGTACAACCTGAGTTACATCTTAGCTCCAATTACCCGTCGCTGACTTATGTCAATAAGCGATTAATCCTGACGACCGATTGTTCTGCCCGCTTCTGTGAAATTAATACCGCGTCTATTCCCAGACGAGAACGATTTTCATAACCCTGAGAAAATGCAGCGCCAGTCGATTAAGAAAGCGAAAAAAAAAGGTGCTCTTATAAAAGCAGTTTTAATGGACGGCATGATAGGAGGCGCTGACAATAGACGTGTTTCTATGGTTAAGAAAACGAGCGGAGGATCGTGTTACCCCGCGGTCATTTGGCTCCAAAAAGACTGACGCATTAATTGCATCTGAAACAAGTGTTAATATAATGATGATCATGAGAAGTTTTTGGCTTGTGAAAAATTGATAACGCTTTTAACGAACTGTATATATAAGATTGCAAAGGAAAGAGGCGTTTGATCAGGAAACGCGGCGCCAAAAGAGTGGGAGAGGCCGCGCTGCCAGCTGCACAAAAGCTTTCAAATTTTATAAAAGCACACAATAGTTGTACATCATTTTGCTTTGTGTACAAAGATTTTTCATCGGCCGTGTGTAGGACAATGAGGCTTGAAAAATTGCGTGCCTAGTGTGCACAGCCGGCACCGCCATTTGCGTCTTTTACCTGCCCGCGCATCTCGCCTATTCTTCTGCGCGAGAATCAGGTTTGCATGTTTGTTAACACGCGTCCGACAGAACAAATAAAAAGACAAACAATAAAAAACAAAAATGTCACCGAGTTTGTGAATTCATTCTCCCAGTGCAATAAAAACGTAACTTTCGAGCTCTTTAGCGCTTGAAAAAAAAGGGGTGTTCATAATTTTTGTCACACAACAATTGCAAATTAATTGCATTTTTTGTAACTTGTGAGTTAAAATTGCAGTTCTTGAATGTAAAAAAAAAAAACAAAAAGAAAGGAGAAGCAATGAAATTGTGTTCTTTAAATAAGCGACTGTTTCGAGCAATCAGAGCAACCCTTCTTGGATCCTGAGAATAACCTAGTTCTAATTTCTGAAAAGATCGCAGAAATCCAATTATAAAGCGCAGAATCGGGCGGCGGAAGTTTGTTTGAAATTGGCTAACAACCCTCCTGTTTACGATCGGCAGTAGGAAAATAAAAAAGGCCAGACGGAAAGGCAAACGGACCGAAGTTTCGCGCTGATGGAAGTAAAAGTTCTTGTCGTAATTCGAAACTCGTTATCCGATGGAAAATATTTGATGGCTAATGTTGCGTTGTACAAAGGCAATCAAGCCAATCGGGTGCGTCTTGCAGGCATCAAGTCAAAGCTAAATGAACCACAGCCCCGACTGCGACACACTTTCTTCTCTTTTTTTCTCTATTACCTCGTGTCAGCCAAATATGACATAATCATCGACGCTCCATAAATTTCCCGAGAAACCTTCACTCTCGTCTCTCGTGGATACTTTCTCATATTCTCTGTAGAATCCCACCTGAGGCGCGAGGCACAACCGCACGGATCTCTTGAAATACGAAGTTATCAGCGCCGACTATCTAAACTCCGTACATGGCTCTTCATCAAAACACACATCAAACTCGAACACGCGCTATCTGTTTTCTAGAGTGGAGCGAGCTTTACCTTCCATCGCAAATATAAAATAGAGAAAAAAAACAACAATAACGAAAATAACGATTTCCTCTTCCGCGCTATAGGATAGTGATTTGAACTGAATCGTCATGATTTTTCGAAGCGAAAATTTTCAAATGGAGTTTTACACTATTAAAGATTGAACAAAATTAGATTTTTAGAGCGCATATGATAGAAAATAATGAATGCTCTCGCACCGAACGAGAGCAACGAAAATTAAATCAAGAAAAAAAATGGCCGCGTTAAATCGCGTCCAAAAAGGGAAGCGGTTTCAAAGGCGGCGAATTAATTAAGGCCGCTTTTATGGCTCTGTTGTCCGGGCGTGACATTGATACGGACAAACGAAACGAGAGGAGACGCCGAGGCTGAAAAGTGCAGCTCCGTTAGTCCGGCCTTTTTTCGTTCAACACCTACACACACAAGGCCGGTGTCTTGGTCAGGCCTCGCGATAAAACGAGACAACTTTTAATTGCAACAAAGTGGCTGTTACGTCAGCGTGACCCGCAGAGCGTGAACCCGGCGATCCGTTTCTTTCCAAGGCAGCGTTCGAGTGGGTGTCAACCGGACTAATTATTATCGTTGCCCGACCGTATCTCGAATGCCAAATGGCTCTTCTTCGTGAGAGCCCCGGTATCTTGTTGCGCTAGGAGAAAGGTTAGATAAGGAGAAAGCGGAATGAAGAGATGTTAAAATAATGAGAAGACATAAAATACAGGGTTAAGCAGAGGTCAGAGAGATTGGTCGGAGCAGGGACGATCCTATCATCGACTAACGGGCCCGCAAAAACTTTTGAGATCGTGATGCATCGCCGTCGTCCCACGTCGATCACGATCGTGCCGCGTTCTAAAGCGTTCGACTGCCGCTGCCATTCGTCGCGGCGGCCCCTTGCGACAAAATCCGCCGCGGATGAACCTTTTTCTGACGACTCCCACCGCGCCATTTCCTGTCTTTCTTGATTAAAACGTGAACGTGCGCCGTCACTATGTTGCTTTTTTGTAAACCGCCCCCCCCACCCCCTCTCCCCCTGTGCTTTTTTCATCCGTTCGATGAACGAACGTTTCTGCCGATGTGCAAATCATATTTTGTCCGCCTCCGTGGCAAAAAAGAAAAAGGCACGCAGGAAAATTAATTAACGTCTTTGGCGACCAGCTTGAAGTTTTAATAATATTTTCCATTATCGACTGGACATATCAATTCATTCGCTATTTTTTTCCCAGTCCGCTCGTTCTGGTTTTAATGATTCTTAACTTTTTTCTTGTTCATATCGGAATTGAAATTGAAAAATCAAATGCAATTTCGATCTGTGAAATTTAAAATGATGGAGCTTTTTAGTCTCGCGCGTCAGAATGAAAAGTTAATTTGCCGGGTGACTTTGTAATTATTCGACAGAGCTCGTCAGAAGTAGCGTTACAGCACGTGCGATAAAAAACCCCTCGAGCGAGAGACAACTTTTGCCGTAGTCGAACGGCAGCTTCCTCCGATTGTTCGATAAAAAAAAATTTTTTTTTGCAATTTCTGAGATTTCCAAATGTAAGTTCGTTGTTGGCAGTGAACGTTATCTTTTGAACGAAACTGACACCGCCGTCACAAGTGAATTCAGTCATGTCCAGGAAGTTGCAAACTGTTGCATGGTCATCGCCGCTGCAGAGAGTTTCATCGCACAATCGTTCTAAGTACAATTCATTGTACAGTTTTTGTCGGGGTTTTTCGTGGTATCGTAGCACTTTACCGATTCGCCACAGCGAGCTGAATACTATAACGATAAAATTATCAACAAAAAGAGGGACGGCTTTTTAAAGGCCGGTTTCGTTCCGGTTACGTAAAACGTCTCATCTTCGATGCAGAATTATTTTGCACCTACAACATCGACTCTCGTTATTCGTTCAATTATTTCATCAGCCCTTTTAACAATATCATGCATCACACTCACAGCCGAACGCCGGCTCACGGAACATTCATCATTCGTTTATTTTTGTTGTCGTCACCTTTTTTGTTCTCCCCTTTCAAAATGTTTTCTTTCACGCTCATTAAGTACCGCTTATTATTTGTTATTTCCAATTTGAACGCCGTCATCGTCTCCACTAACCTCGTCCATTCATCTAAGACGCGGAACAATTTTAGTTCTTCATCGGAACGATCGAAGGCCGCCCCCTTCCAAAAAACGTGGCAGGCGCCACGCGGAGGGTCTCACCCGATCCGATCCATTCGCAACAGCCAACTATAACGGTTGATTGGATTCTCTGTTACTTGATTTATTCTTGAACAAAAAAAAGACAAGTAACAAGCGACGGGCTGCGTTTGTTTCGTACGAATTAAATGATCAGTTATGCAGAATGAAATTAATGCTCATAGGCGCTTCCTGCTTTGTGCGTTTTGCACGAACGTTTCCGTGGCTGCGATTCTTCTCACAACATTTGGTGAACAGTTATGAGTTCTCTTTGAGACAGATGACGTACGTTCACACCGAGGTCAGTGCTCAGGTGACGATCTTATTGTCTAACGGCAAAACTATCGTGATCGTGACTCACTGCTTCAGAAAAGCTGGTGGAAGGGAACACGAAGCTGTCCGGAATCTGATGGATCCGGCAGAGTTGAAAAACAATTTTTTTTTTCTTTCAAAATACAATTTCTTAGTTACTCTCAGCCAGGTATTAGAAAACAAATTTACATATGTGTCGGCAAATATGGCTGCGTATATGAAATTTTTGCCTGGGTATATATTTACTTTACCAGAAGTAGCTTCTCACGTGTGATCCACGGGGACCTTGCGTGCGCCCACGTCGGTCAAGGTCAAAGTGCGAACGAAATTGACGCGGAACGAAATTGGCGCTTGTATTGTAATTGCGAACAACCCATTAGTGTTGTTAATTGATGCGCCTGACCCAAGAGGTACGGTTCATATTAATTGCACCCCGGAAGATTCAATTAGTGTGTGCCCCCCTCCCTCGTCCCTCATCGCACTTGGTTATAGACGAATCAATAATTCATGACTCCAGTTTTCAATGCACGGAACTCATCGAGCTGTGCAAACAGGACAAATTTTCGCCAACACTCCAAGTCATCGGCACGATACAACTCATGATCACCTACTTTAGCATTTGTCGGCTCAAACTGAAATTTCCTCCTTCCTGTACGTAACCCGTGCCGGCTACGGTGTCGTTATATTCAATGAGCAGATGAAGATAAGGAACTGAGCGAGAGAAATGTTGAAGCTAGACACAAAACAATGGTGCATTAACATTGAAAATGATATTACATGCTGAAGTATGTAGTTACGTACATGCAACGTCTACTCAACCGGTAAGCTAACAAAGCTGAGGAACAAACTGAGTGTGTTCTATGGGCAAATGTACCAAAAGAACAAAAAAATTTGTGGAAAAAAAAAAAACAAAAATTAAAACTTTGTACTGTCCAGTGTAAAACGTCTGGCCTGATCTTTGTTTTCAAAGCTTCATTTTCTTTTTTTTTCTGAAAGGCAACTTGAAACGAACTGTTGAATCGGCGATGTGAATTCAAAATTACTCAATTTCATGCAGGACTCATAGCGCTGTTCACTTAGAAATCAAAAAAGTGTTCATGGAGCATTATGCGAAACTCGTGCCATGTAATCCACACCGTGCGTGATTTCAGTTGTAGTAAATTATTCAACACATTATTGGCATTGTGATTTATGACTGGCAACTGCAAATTAACTCAGATACAATTCTCATTGCAGGACTATATACTTTATTCTAAGAGCTCCTTCAGCACTTCGTTCGCACTGGAATGTGTCATTTAAGAGACGCCTTTTCTTTGTTTCTTTTTTTTTTTTTTTTTTTTTTTCTACAAAAGCCATTTTATGACAACTCATGTTTGGCATACGTAAAAACTACAACGAATAATTCCTTTCCGTGCGTGAAGATGCGCAAAACTAAAGAAAATCTTCAAAAAAACAATAACTTGAAACGAAAAATTTAATCAGTGATAAAAATGTATACGAAAAAATTAATCAGTGGAAAAATTCTACGAAGAACGAATATATAGTTTATTGATGCAGAAATACTGAGAAACTTCTGACCCTGAAAATCTTCGTACTGTAAATTGAAAAAATGTTGAACAAAGTTTTTCATTTAGTTATTAATTTTTAAACAGGTGTCTTATATTAGTTCAACTCGAAGGTTCGTGTAATAGAATTTTTGTCTACTAAAACGATTATATCATAACTGGCATACGAGGAAGTATATAACAAGATCGGATTATGAGATACAATAAAGGTGAGAGTGAAAGTTGTAACATAGACCTTGTCTTGACTTTTTTTGACATGTTAATCCTATATCAACAATTATCCTTAATTTTAATCATTCACTAGACATTATATTTTTCGTTGTAAATCATTTTCAGTAATTTTCACTAGATCAGTATCATCGAAATAATTAAATGAGAATAGTGATAAAAATGTCACCTGAAGACACAATTTTTTTTATAAATCTTACAAATTTTTTCGAAAAATGTTTATCCAAAGAGGTTTAGAATTCAATTGAGCTTACATGCAAAAGTTTCATTGATCGAGGTGTTGTTTTTCAGCAGTTTGATTATGACGCCTGGTCAGATAACGAAAACTGAAACGAAAGCCCGTTGTTGGAAGTGTGAGCACGATCGCGCGTCAAGTGTCTGCGTTCACTTCATTAAGGTTATTAACTCGTTGCTTATACAAAGATTAACGAAACGCATATCTCTTCGGCAAGGGCGTCAGCCACATTAAACGCCATCCGGTCTTTTCTACGGCGAGAAAACTGCGCTTAACAAGATTGCGCTTCTTTTCGAAAAATAGAGTCTACTGTATAAATTCGATGAGCTAACACGAACTAAACTCAAACTTTTAAATCACTTAGACGGCGTATCGCATGAATAAGAGATTATTCCACAATCCCCGAGAAAAGTGTACAGTTATTTTTCCCAAAGTCGATGCAATCTTTTATAGTTCAACATCCACTTTACTTAGCTTCGCAAAATAATACTCCGTTTAACAAAAAAGAACAGATGAAAAAGAAAAAAAAATAAGAACCAGGAGAAAAACAAAACGAAAGAAAAAAATTGTCGTTGCTCAAAAAAAAGGGAGGGCATTGAATATTCCGTCAACATTATCCAAACAAACGAATTGGTCCCAAAATTAGCATCGACGATTCCGCGTCACTTGTCAATGTAAATATCGTGCTTTACGGTTCGCCACGGTCGCATATCGTTCGTGCTATCCCCATTGAATGCAAAAAACTGTTTCGCCCCGTTACCCGCATTTATCACCGCAGAGTGATAATTACGCAATTATTTCTCTTCGCAGCCATTTCTCCTACTGTCAAGTGGGAGAGACGAAAGATTATCATTTTTCGATCCGCCGATTCGAGAGAGCATTGTTGTCGAGGGTGAAAAAACGCGACGATACAGTTGTCTTTAATGATACCAGATTGGAAGAGGCAAGAAGCCCGGAGACGCGATGTTGATGAAATCATTAATAACGATAATGCCCGGGGCTTCTGAGATAAATGAAATGCAACGTGTTTCAAAATCATCTACGCAAAAAGAACCGCATATCTGACGGTGTTTATACCGAGTGATACATTCGTGCATATCTGCAGCCGTATGTGCGTCTATATATGAAGCCAAACATCCGTCTTGATAGAGTTTTCAAGTGACAGGAAAAAAAAAGTGATTAAATAAAAAGCGTAAGAAAAGCAGGAAATGGGGATGTTTGAGGAAACGAGCGGTACCTAATTAGATTTTGATCGCGTCTAACTGAGAGAGCTCGAAGGTGGAAACCGGCTCGGGGAAAATTAGTCACCGTTTGAATAAGCGACGCACTTACCGGGATTGCTGTCGGCGTTGGAGCTGAAAAGGACGCACAAGCCAGTCTCGTAGTTAACCGCCTGGCAAGAATCATTGGCCTGACAGGTTTCCAAGCAATCCGTGAGCATGAGGCTGCCAGGTATAGACTCGAGCATGTTCGTTGGCGCCGTGAACACGTATCCGGTGACGAGCTCGAAGCCCACCATTTCCGGGTCGCACTCATCCGCGCCTGCCGAGGGCCCGGTGTAGTCCGGTCCCGAGAGACCCGCCGGCTCGGCCACTGCCCCGGCTAACAAGTTCGCCCCAAGGACGAACGCAAGGACGATCGCCCGCGAGCAAAAAAGCCTGGTCGCCGCGCGCCAAATTCCCCACAACCTTGTCATCATTCTTCCTCTCGGTCTCTTCGTTGATCCTTAAAACAAACAAGAGGTAACCCGTTAAATTCGTTCTTCAGTGGCATCTTGTTACGAAAGAGGTTTCTTTTTTTCCCCCCAACTGAATTACGCTTTCATTCTCATCGGAGAAATGAATCGGAATTTTCACACTTTCACTTTTTTCTGTTTCTTTTTTTCTTTTTCTTTTTTTTTATTGTAAGGTGGAACTGAGAAAAGAAGAGTTGAAAATAGACATAATTGATTGAAACGGTTAGATTTTTGTTACACCTGATTAATTTTCGATTTGAGTTCTCGTTGTGATGAACAGTTAATAATTATTGAAATTTTTTATTGATTGTACTTATTTTCCATTTTCTTCAAACTTTGTTTAGTTTTCATTTAATCGTTCAATTTGTTTTTCTTTAGTTTTGTTATGTATTTCGCGGATGGTTAATTGGTAGTCAATGAAAACAAACTTTCAATCAGAGAGGAATAATTAATACAGTTCACTGGATCTTATTAAGAATGAATTAAGCGCTAAACAAGTATTTTGTGTAACAGGGTCGTTTCGCCATGGTAAAGTAGAAGTGCAAACATATTAATATGATGGTAAATATGGTCATCTCAATGTTACAACAAAAATATAATCTCCTTACAAAATATGTTAATTATGTTATACAAGACCGTTATGTTGGGTTGTGTTGCTGATACGACAAACAGACCAGCTTGTTCAAACAAGACTAGACTCTTATCTTCACTCAAGCATTTTAAACATTCGTGAGATGAGAATGTACTCTGACAATACACCACATGCTCAAGGATGAACACAATCCGTCAATAATTTAGTACAAACAATAATCCGATGGAAATTCCTGACTAGGCACATTTCTCGATGAAAAGCAATTTTTCGGTTTTCACAAAAAAAAAGTTTTTTTTTTTTTTTTTTCATTGAAGGCTCTAGCGCACGTTGTTATCCTCCACTCGACGGCGGAAGCAGATGATAAATAGACGAATGAAGGAAATAAATATAAGGGAAACTATTATTTGAGAGGATACGGGCAAATAATGTAAATAACATTTCGAGTGAGACGAAAAGTCTGCAAAGCGTGCGGAACAATTTTACATCGTCTGAAGCCTAGCTCTATAAGCATCCCGACGAGAGTGCAACTGCAAACACGCGAAACACTAGTATGTTTATATGATCGTTACGTATTCCGTTCGCCGACAGGATCATCTTTTTGATATTCTTTGATAAAAATGCCGGTATAAAAAATTGCAACATCCAACTCAGAAATGGAATAATATATGTCAGCATAGATGTCGCATCCAATATCTTAAATGGAATTTTTTGTTGATTGATTGAACTTCTGTTTTCATTTTCACCAGATTTAAGATTTTTATTTTGTAACCTCCGTCAATGAATTACGATAAGATTTATGTGTCCATTATGTGAAGGACCTGATTTGACCTGTGATGCATAGTGACGCGTCATTATGAGCGTGATGCATATCATTTCAATCTCACAATAGGGACTTTCACTTTTCAAGTCAATAACATAGCTCACCTCGTTTTAATAGCGCACCAAATTTTCTAAGACAGAATTAAAAGAACGTGTTGAATTTGACTGCTACCGCAACGGTACCGTTGGTACATTTTCAAACAACACAACATTTTAATCCATTCTAGATTTTGGTGAAACTTTTTGGGAGAAAACTTTAATCGTAAAATTTATGTCTTCCTTTTTTTATTTCTTTCAATTGAGCAACTATAACGACATTGGAAAAAAATATAAAAGAAAGGGAAGAAGTAATAAAATGTTAAGTTTTATTACACTACAAAATTTTTTCTAGTCACGTCTAATCGGAACAAAAGTGGAGGTTTTACTGGATTCAAAAAGATGCATCACAGATAAATACCAAGTTTGTACTTTTTTTTTGTTATTTTTTTATGTTGTTTGTTTGTTTTCTTTTTTCTACTGAATAATGTAATTATTCTACGAGCCAATCAAGCGTGCATTAAGCCAATCAATGAAAAACTGACTGAACATCTTCATCAGATCTCAACCCTTATGATATTCGAGATCAATTATTTTCTTGTAGAAAAGGATGATGTTATGCCCGTTTTTTCAATTAAGCATCCCCATAAAGAAACCATCACTTTTGATTTGCTCTAATTTCGAGCCGGCTTTTGAGCGTATTATAATTTATTTATAACCATCAAGTATTTAAATGGTACAATAACGTTAATTAGTAAATGTGAAATATTTAACAGAATGAAATTCAGCTTACGTTAACTGTGCATTGAGTTTGTTTAATCGTCTTGTCATGTAACATTAGATAAAATGTTGTTAAGAAATGTATCGATCGCATTAATGTATTTCGCAGTTAATCTTTTGAATTCAACCGGTTGCAAAATGCGACACAGAATATTTGTTGATAATCTCCGAACACTATCAGAATATTCTAGTTCTTTAATAATTCAAAATAGACCGAACATTTCATATTTAACGTGCTTAATTGGTCATGCAGAACCCAATCTATGTCCAATATCATTTTCGTTCGAAAACGTTCATACACTCGGATTCATTTCACTCTGATAAGCTTTTTTCCAACTGGACAATTTCTTTTTTCGTCATTCCACCTATTTCATTAAAATTTTTATTTTTGTATTTTTTGCTCATTAATTTTTTTTTCTCTTTTTCTTTTTCATTCAAATGAGCTAATTTTCAAGCGTGCGATTATGTTGCTCTAAGGAGATACTTAGAAATTAAATTGAACACATCAGAGCATTCTCAGCTCCATTATCATAATTTAATAAAATAACTCAGGTTCTGAGAAGAATCCACTCAGTAATAATAGAGTACATAAAGACGACAAGCAAATGCTAAATAATGTTTCGTTTGAATTCATCGTCGATCGCGAAGCGCTTGCAATTAAAATTGAAATAAATATCACATAAAATGTGCGATAGATTTTTTTTTAAACACCATGTTCACTTAGTTACCGTTGACTTTATTCGTGTCAGTCGCGTGCTTCCGCCCGTTTTACTAACGGTTGTTTCGACTCATATCTTTATAAACTCCAATAACGACTCTCAAATCAAACTAAAACATTCATCGCACTTATTTAGCAACCATTACGAGCGACCATTTGTCAAAAATTCAATCACGAGCATTGATGTTTTTGTTCGCGACTCGCACGACGAGTCGATAATGTGCATTTTATTCGTTCCTTCGGTTTCTTTATCGCCGCGGTGTTTTCCACTGTTCGCCTGTGTGACAATGCGAGCCGATTCGATGAAGGATAAAATAAATTTTTATTAATGCAGCCGACGGCATAACGAATGTCGCGTACACAGAAGTGGACGACACGAGTCGAATGGCAATACATCACTGATAAACTCATATTGTCACTTTGTATCGCGCATGAATTCGTACTGACCGTTTTCACTCCAATCTCATAATGATATTTTCGACCATCAATAACGCAATCATTTTTGCCCGTTTTGACATTCAACATGTTATAATAATTCTCTAACAAGTTGTGTTTATTTTCAAAAATTCGGTTTCTTATCTGAATTTACGTTTCAAATTTGACTACAAAAATTTCACTTTTTATTTATAAATTTTAAAAAATAGCATTTGAAAACAAAAATTGAGAATTTATTTTGTCTGTAAATGATCAGATATTGAGTTATTCTCTTTTTTGATTGAAGTTCGAAAGTAAAACCGACGAATAAATAAGTTATTGAATTTGATATGGCATTTGAAACGAATCATGTTTTTGAGCTTGTGAAATCGTTTTGACAGATCTGATTTCTTTGGTAGTAGATTGGATTAATTTGTGCAAAATTGGTATTTGCTCTGCAAGTTTTTTTTTAAACGAAAAAAAAAAAACTATCGTGCGGAACGAATTTTGTTTTCAGTAACAAACGTTTTAGTTCGCTACATAAATGCGTTTGAAGTATTATTTAATTTTTTTATTTCATTTATTCTGCTGCTGAAAATGTTGAAACAAAATTTTTCAACCGAAAAAATTTCAAACGAGGGCCGCGATGCAGCAACTGAAAAAAAAGTGGTAAAGCCTTCGGGAATTTGTCCATTCGTAATTTACAAACATTTTTTTGAACCGACAAATTTTATTTGGCACTGTCGACAAATTTTCTTGAAATGAAATTTCCCATTTTATATAACAATTTTGACGATTGGCTAAGTAAAGTCGAACAGTCAGTAAGCTGTATATTTCATCTGATTTTTCTGACATTTATATTTTTTCAGTTTTTAAATCAATTTTCTCTCTAAAGAAACTGATTTTGCAAACAGAAACGTAACTCATTACATTTCTTTTAAAAATAATAAATAGAAATAAATTTGAGTAGTAATTGAATTGATATCTTAAGAGTTTGAATCGATCGTTCGTTTCATCCTCATCATTGAGGTGTAAATGAGTTGTTTATTTGATTTTATTAGGCACTTAGACTGAATGGGAAAGTGTGAATAGTCATCGAGTTGATACGACCAATTAGGGTCTTGGTTGGGTTGAAATTAACGACGATACGTGATTGAGTCCAACAGAGTAATAAACAACAAGCCAGAGCCTACAATGACTATCCCTTTGACGGCATCATTTCGTGATTATTCCTCGCGGTTGTTTGTTCGTCATCACACATCGTCGCACCTCAAATACAGCACAACCCTCGAGACCTCCCATCGGAGCGTAAATATTTCAATCATGAGAATCGCGTCAGTCTGAATCGCGCGAACTTTCGTTCGCAACGAAAAATCAGAATTGCATAATCGCTCGCCGGTTCGTCCCGCAGGCTCGAACTCCCCTCGCACATCTGGCTCGGCGCAAATCAACACACCTGATTGAGATGAATCGTTCCGCGTTGACGGAAGCACCTGTCGTGCAAACTCGTCAACAACGAGGGACAATGCGGACCGTTCTGATGCCTCCCTGAGGTAACTCGCAGCGTCCGAAAAAGGTGCACTATGAAAGTTGAGGGGGAAAAAAAGTTGAAAAAATAAAAAATGAAACCCCGAGAGCGGTTCACTTGTCCGAAACCGAAGCCGAAGGGTTGAAAAGCACGTCGTTTGATGTTGCACTCGCGCAAGAAAAATTCGTCGGATCACAAGCGAGCGCGTCCTTCAGCTGACATTGACAGTGTTACCGGTCGCGACGACGAGGATACTTCGACGTAAAATGTAAGCCCACACCTGGCGGTGGCTCTTCCTCGACGGACCGACGACGTCTGAAGCGACTCGCTACGAAGATGTACCTAAGGAGGACAGAACGGTACGCACGAACCCCGATCGCCTACTCTACGACACGCTCGCAAAGCGCCGGTTTTCGATCGCCGAGTCGATCCTGCCTAGGATTTGTTCTCTCTCGTTCCCACTATCGGGCCCCGATTACCCTCTCTCTTGAGGCCCTGTTCCATTCCGGGCCCCGCTCCGACATCCCCACTGCGCTTGCCCCTTCTCTAGGCCGCGCGCATTCCCGAGAGTCTTCCCATTTTCTTGCCTTTTGCGCCACGCTTTTTTTCCCTTCTTTCTCTCTATCGCTCCTCTCTTCCTTCCTTCAATGCTGCGCTTATCCCCCTTCCTCCTTTCCTCTTCACGCTCGCGATCTGTCGCGAAAAAAGTTGCAGGCGTCAACGGGCTAACACTCTCTCGTGCCAGACTCTCCCTGAACCCTCGTACAGATTGCCCGGATCGTTTCGGTTATCCAATTCGAACCAGTCCGATGCGGTTGGTGCTCGACAACCCTAGCGAGGAAGATCCTATCTTTTATATTTTCATATATGCATATTTTATAATCAAATTCGTAGTTTGTTGCAGCTTCATAAAACATGAGATAAGGTAGATGTGTAATGTATAATTATGTTTAGTCAAACATATGTATATGTAAAACATTTATGTCTTGCATATGTTTCTTTTCACTTGAGTAATCGCGGATAAAAATGAACGTAAATGTCACATTCGTATTTTCTTAGATGAAATTTGGTATTTGCCTTGGTGAGACAGAAATTTGTTCGGTCGTTATCCTTTGTCGGAGGAGGATGACATGAATCAGCATCATATGCGATTCTGAAACAGGTAACTTACTTTGGCCTGTGTGCTTTCTTGTTTCGTGGATGTATAATTTGTACTTTGATCAGTTTCGTTGAGCGTCAACAAAAGTTTCGATGTTTATCCGTGAGACTTGAATCTCAATTGAAAATTCAAGCAACTTTTGTTGTGATTGTCAATGTCAAATTTGATATGTGAAACTGTTGATCATGACAATTTAATTATTCAATCCAACGGATCTCTCTTCCTGTTTCATATAAAAATGTATGAGTCAATTATTAGTTTATCTTTAATCTGGATGGTTCAATGAAATGAAAACCCAAAGAAATTTTGTCAAGTTCTTAATGTACATAGTTTCAGGTAGTTTCGTTTGAAATATTTAAATTCTCTTTTTTATTGTTTTTCGTATACAATTTTTCTTTGGTTTGATTATTTTTATTTTCTTGCAAAAGAGTAGTCATAAAGTGCATCAGACTTGATGATGAGTTCGATCTAAACTCTATATTTATTGTGCACCTGTCAACTAAATATTGAAATATAAAATAAATTATGACTGTAATATACATTTCATGTAAACGTAATCACATATTGTGTATCAAAATGACATTTCGCGGTGCTTCACATGATGATAGCCAAGTCATGTTTCCAAGTATCTGATTACACCATCCAAGAGAACAGCTCGTTCAAGAAAACTGGATTAAGTTTTTTGTTGAAAAAAGAGCTAATTCATATTTGTTTATTTATTTTCCTTTTTTACATGTTTCAAGTTAAAGTTACACATTTTTCATGGTTTTGTTATTTCGACTATGTTGAAATCTTTTCAGACAAATATTTCAAAGTCACTCAATGGTTTTTCAAAACTAACACCAAAAAGTACTGGCTTTTGCTTATTCATGATTTCTTAAGTTAATGTTATTTCTAAAATCGTGCAGAATCATATTAAATCCGGTCCCGGTATCCAGGTTACTAATCACTTCAACGAGTGTCTGCAGTACGAGGAGAGACCACACTTGAAATCAAATTTGGCCGAACCCGGCGGTATGTAGTGCACGGAAGCGTATATTCCGAACGAGACCATATTCAGTTTTTTAGGTTCGCAACTAGACTTTTAGGAATTCATAATACCGTGAAATATTCGATAAAAATTGTATTTGTAATCACTTTACATGTACGCTCACTCAGCATTTATTTCAAAAATGTTTTTGAATACATTATTCGATGCATTTTTAATAAACAAATCTGGCATGTTTTTATTATTTAATAAAGAACAGTCATACAATTTTTTTTCGCCAACTTATTATTTAATTTGAAGAACAAAACAAAGTTCAACAATGGAAATAATATATTTCGTAATTTCGGTTGTTTAACTTGGTCTCGTGACAATAACAATTCGTCCACTCTGTCATTTGGACTGCGCTCGAGAGTCCATTCCGTAGATCATTTTCGTGTGTGCAACGTTTAAACTGTGTTTATACTATTTTGTTTGAGTGTGGTGTCGTTAACTTGTAGTGTGACATTTATAGTGGCCTAAACAGGCTGTGAGAACACCTCAGATCGTAAATACTGAAATTTCTTCGTCTCTTTCTATAGCACCGCTTGCTGTTCCTTTTTCACCATCGTCCCCTGCAATGGTATAGATATCGCACATCAACTGTTATTGTTATTAACTTTGAATTTACATATGAAATCGTTATTAGCCTGAAAATTTGCATATGAATGTAACTACGCTGGTGCATCGTGGTCGTCCGTCCCATACGAGTGCGTAAACGCGACACGCGAAAAGTTATTATCTTATTTGTGGACGTGAGAAGATCGCTTTCGTAAATTTACGAAAAATGTGTAGCATCATCGCAAAAACAAGGGCAAACGCAAAAAAGTGGTGCAAAAAAATTTTTTTCACTCGCACACGTTTTTTGTACGTCTCTCGGAAATAATTGTTGCTTTTCAAAAGAAAACATTTCACATTTCTGGCGGGAGAAAAAAATAGAAGATTAACACAAAGGAATTTTTTATGGACCATTTTCAAACTTGCAAACCTTTTTTTAACTTTTTTTGAGCTAAAAAAATCAGATTTGAACTTCATGGAAAATAACAATTTGTTAATTAACGTCAAAGTACAATTTTATTGCAGAGTATTTTTAAAAAATGTTCTTTATTTTCAGTTGCTCGTCAGGCAAGAACAATTCGAAATAATGAAAAGCAGATGTACAAAAATTGAGAGACATAACCTCACGTATGTTCAGTCTCTAAATTATTCGAGAAATTGAATTACAAATATACGTATATCTTTTTTTTCGTCGACTATTCAGCTTCGTTTTGCTTACTCAAAACGACAGCCAGTAGTCTTTGTCACTGTACAATTTTTATAGTCGATGCCGACAGGTAATTCGGGGCACAAAATTTCTTTCTTTTCCTTGACAACACAGTTTTGCTAATTAATTGAATACATGTTACACATGAGTAGCACATAATTAGTGACACCTGAAATGAATTTCAGTTAGTAATGAAAATTAAATTACCGCTTTCTGTTTGTAATCAACAACTGAATTTAATGGAAAATAAAAAATAAAAGAGACAGAGGAGAAAAAAAACGAAACAGATAGGTTGTCCCAACATAGTTTGTGCAATGGAAATGTGTTCTCGAAGTTTAACGTTACCGTCATAGAGATTCAGTAAAAAAAGGTCTGCAAAACGAGTGCTGTTAAGTTAATCCCGAAACAATTCTTTCTCGATAGAAGCCGATAAAACGCGAAACAAAAACAGCAACGAATCACAACACACGGCGCGGTTTAGGTTCGTGTTGTATCGTTTTCCATTAGACATTCTTAGCGAACATAAGTAACCGTAAATCTAAAGAGTTAAACTGGCACACCGCGCCAGCGCTCGGACAATTTTAATGCAAAATTGGTATCGCAAATACGAAAACAAATTGAATATTTACATAACGAGAGACTTGGAGAGCGCGGAGGGGTCAAATAATTCTACTGTTAATATAATGACCTTTCCTGCATCCGCGCTTTCACATGACCTGAAACAAATCATCCTTGCGAACGCTTATGAATCACCGGACCGATATTGGACTAACTGTATATTAAAAGCGCGCTTTATTTCCCGCAATAGCCTTGAACTTCACTTTCAAATCCGAAAGTCCCGAAGCGCAGCGTGCAGCCGGTGTTTACATAATTCCGTAATTAATGGAGAGCGCGGATCGAATTGCACAAACGTACTTCCGCGGATTGTTTCTTTTGCATTTCAAATGGAACTGTACGCTCGAGGTCGCCAGCCAGTTTCGCCACCGCAGAATGCCTCGGGCATGCCTTATTAAAGATTCTCTGCAATTTAGCAACGGCGACCGTTCGGCACTCAACCGTTGCGAATGTCTTCTCTACGTAACTCCGCGGTGACCTTGAACTTCACTTTTCACGGATAGAAAGCTCGCGTAATTGATCGTCAGACGGTGAATGCCCATTCGATACGTAATTCGAAAGTCAACGGCAACAGGCAAAGGTCGTGTTACGAAATTTCCTCTCTTCCACACCGAGCAGCGAGGTTTTCGGCTTGCATGCACGGCCGGCACGCGAGATCCGGCCATCGCGCAGACTTATCGGGTGTCTAAATATTTGCCGAGAGTTTCCAAGTTCCGCTTCTAACGGTACCGATTACATAGTCGCGTATATACCCCTCGCCCCCCACGTTGCGAGATTGTTTTCGTGCGGGAATCCCTCGACGGATGAAAAAGAAAGAAAAAAACGGCAAATGACACTCCATCATTAGCGAGCGTCATGCACAAACGCCTACAAAAATTTTTCGCGAAATAAGTGGATGATAAGCACCGGATCGATGATAATTATTGTATCCGAGCACGCGAGCCATACTGACCAACAATCTAATGGGCTAATGGGGCGAAAAGGAAACGAAAAAAACGGGGCATGACAGGCGAATAATCGGGCGCGCCGCAATTACACGTGTGAAAACCGCAGCTCGATCGCGCCATTTGCGTACGATCTCTGAAAAGACTTTTCTCGGAATGTATAATTGTACGGAGAGCGGAATTCGGTCTGCAAATGATACAGTCGTTCAAAATAAACCATGTCGTAACTTTCCCCGGTGGACATTTGATTGAGTCTAGCATTACATTCTTGAACTTTTTTTTCTTTTAAACGAGATTTTGATTCTGATTGAAGGATATCTTTTTATTTTTTTGCTATAGATATGTTTCATAATTCAGCTTGATCGAAATTTCGTAGCAGGGTTCGTTAATTGATGGCGACTTTGGTCGATTGATTTCACCTAATCGGCGTAATCACGGATTATTTCGCCGCTGTTCATCGTGTGACCAGACGTTAATAACTTCTCGTCCACTCGGGCATCATCAATTAACAACTCAACCGATTTCGTAGCACGAGATTTCAACGAGTCCAATGACGGGGGAGTTTTTTTTATCTCCTCCTGCCAGGAGGAGATAATTGCGATTTGAATTGCCGCGAATATTTCTTCATATGCGCGGGACGCTTAATAACAGTTAAATTAATGTTTGTCGATGGGAAGGTTGTGATTATCTCTCTTTCTTTCTCACTCTTGCGGGGATATAATGTGCATAAAAAAAGATGCTGTTACTGCTGTTTGGTTATGGGAACCGTAAAAACTATGGCAAAAATGGCCAAGGAATGACTAGGCGAATGCAAAAAATTCCCGACGTCAAATAGCTGATTATGTTGAGGCGATAATTCAAGGTGCTGCAGAATGTAATATTTATTACTATTCATATATTGGAATCTGTTATAAAATAATTTTGTGACACGCGGGTCCATCGACTTGATTCGACTTCATACCGATCTTAATCGGATCTGTTGGGAAACAGACATATCACAATCTTATTTGAATGTATAGATCATATGACGAAGATAAAGCCAAAACGTTAACATTTCTGTAGACACTGCATTCGAGCTGATAATTGCAAACACGTTTCTCGTGTAATGCATTACTCGCCCGACATATTTTGCGAGAAAATAAATTCGTAATAATAAATTTAAAAAACGACATGATCGAAAATTGTTAATCGATCATTAAGTTTTGTCATTGTTTTTCAAAATCACTATCAAATTAAATAGATAGTGATTTTTTTATTTGAATACCGATTTTTTTTACCAGTTCAATATTCGTGTCTTGTCAATGATATGTAGTTTATCATTGATTTTATAAATCGTTTACCGAGGTATCAAGATGAAAGACGTTGACTATTTTTCATGACATATATTTAAATGATTGCAATAATGAAATATGAATGATTCGGAAATATGAATGCAAACATTCGGATAATTGATGTTCCATCTTCATTTATAATCAACGTAATCCACTGCTACCTGCGGCGACGAACATTCACCAAAACAAATATCCGAAAAAAATCTCTCATTTCTGACGATCCTTCGGATATCAATCAGTTACAATGAAAACTTTGCAAAAAATAAAATGAATGTTGTGTTGAGTTGCGAAAAAGTGATGCCAAAAGTTGCAACAAACAATAATGAAACGTGAATTGTATCGTGGAATTAAAATACGAAGAATAGCGATCCATCATAATTACAGCTCATTACAGAAAACTTAATTAGGGTATTTGCTATTTATCAACAAAAAAATGTCTTCTTCGAGCAAGTCGAGCAACGCGAGCGTCTAACGGCAAAGGCGCACGACTTTGTTGAACATTGATTCCTGAAAATGACGATCATTAAGCTTAATTGGAATAATCGCCTTATCTCAAGGCACAATTAGTAGAAGGCACGATACCAGTGGTGGAGCGCTAATCGTGAAGCAGCTCGCTTGAATTTTTGGCAACAATTAAAACAAACCTCCGGCTGAAATATTTTACCTTCATATGGCTTTCAGATAAGCGTGTCAATGAAAAAAAAAAAAAAAAGAACAAAAAATAATTAACAGGTTACAAGTTTTTTATTACATTTGTAAATTAAATTCACAAACTTGTTTGAAAAGTTTGCTGTTTTAAATCAAAATCTGTAAATACAGACTTTTAGGGAACTTTGAAGACACGTGTTGGTGTATCTTAATAGATATATTTTTTTCTACGTTGTGATTATAACGGTGCGTTGCATCGCGGTGTTTTGCTTGAAAACGACGCTCTCGATTTGAGATATCGGTATCCCCAAGTAGTAAAGTTGATGTTGGTTGATCGCTAATTAGTTCGCAATGGCCACATGCAGCTGCCGGCGTCGGTGACGCCAATTAAAATATACCAAGCCGATGTTTGCGCCAACTGTTTCGTTTAGCGTTTTCGTCAGCCGTGCTTTTCAATCTGAAACATAGTTTTTCGGATGAAAATTTTCGTGGACACACAATTTGGATACTGAATGAGCGCACGCAGCCAGGGTCGTGCATCTTTTTAATTTTTTTAATTTTTTGGAAAATCGATTCACATCGAGCAACGTTCTGACTTTCCGGGTACTGATTTATCACGTAACAAAGTCAAGCGTTGCCGATGCACGGGCTCTCGGTCAAACGGACGGAGTTATGCAGAAGGTCATAGGAGCGCACTCGAAAGCATGAAATTCCGCGCAAACTTGATGGCTCGGACGATCTTTGCGAAATTTACGCGCCTGTGTGTGAAACCTAGTTTCGCAATCTGACCCCAAATGCAAAATAAACCGCCGACCATATTCGATCGCCAAGATCGTTTCCACTGACAAATCATCCCGCTGCCTTAACAGTGCGCCCGTCGTTTTACATTGCAAACGATACTTTCTTGATTAATTCAATTTATTCGTTGCGTTATCACATTATTCAAGCGAAAAGTGCGATCGTTTTCTCAAGCCGCGCCAACGCGCAGAGGTTAATACGGGTCACCCTAATCAAACCCCGAACAGTGGTTACAATTTGTAGATCAAGATTGTGATTCACCAATGTTTTTTCCCATCTCATTCAATTTCAACTCGTTGACTTTTTGATTATCAATTAACTTGATTACTCTTCTACACCGTAGCCCCAGAAACGTTTGCAGACTGATTAAAATATCTCTCATCAAACATTTGCGCGAAAATTATAATCTATCCTGAATTTCAATGCAAACTTCTGTATCTGCGCAAGCCGATGGATGATTTTTTAATATTCATTATAAAAATGAAGTTTGAAGAATTATTTTTAGTACTGTGTTTTCCATTTTTCATTCTTATTTGAAATGATCTCAAATTGATTGAATAAAATTCCTATGCAAATTGAAGGAAAAAAAAAAAGAAAAAAAAATTATATACTATTCGATGACCGCGAAAAAGAATGTGCAATCAATCTTAGTCATCAAAAAAAAATGTGTTACAAGAGTTTGCTACCGCGGTATGTGAAGCCCGCGGTTTGTTGTTTCATTTTTTTTCTTCCTCGCCCACCTTTTTTCGAACTGTATTAGCACGAAATTCAGTTATGCGGCCAAAGGTTGTTATCAAAACCTATCTCCCGTCGCGATAGACATCAGTATTCATTACATAAAAAGCAGCGAAAAAATATTGCGATGTCCCATATCTTCGTGGCATCTCGTTTTTGGTCTCGCGTTGTTTAGTTTATGAGCGGTGTCAGTGATCTATCTTCAATGTTCTAATGTTTCCGAAGATCCACTAAAAGGTTGCGGATGGTTTTTCTTTTTCATAACAGCGTTACATAACTCAGTCAAGCTCTGAGCGATAACGGTTATGGCGTAGGCGCAAGTGCCGATGTGATGTAAAGATTGAATTCATTCTCGGAACAAAGTGACCATTTTCAAGTTCGACGTCCATTCGTGAGCCAAGTATAACACAATCTGGTCATGTCGTCGCCGGTGTCCGGCGAACGGAATTATGTGCCGTCGATCTCATTAAAAAGAAAACGGACGCCTTTTCCTTCTCGGTCGCAGTTTGAATCAGCGACTCGTCAATGTCGCTGGAAATGTGCTGTCTATTATTTTTATAAATGGACACTTTCGCGCAAGTTCAAGGATTATATACAAGACCTAAACAACTGGGGCACACGCAACGATGGAATTCACTCGGAGTAGATGTTTCATCCACTTCCGATATCTGTTAACAACCGTTATTATTAGCACTTCTGATATTTCGACCAGAAACGAAAAGGTATTGTTGGAAAATGTTCCGTTACGTCGAAGCTTCGGTTATAAATTTGAAAATGATTTTCAAAGCGATACCGTTACCTGAATTTTCGCGAGCGTGTCGAGGTGTGTATTTCATCCAGCGATGGTGCAATAAATGCCGGCGAATAGTCAGAAGTCGCGATAACGAAAGGTGAGGATTGGCATCATTTTGAGAGGCAAAAAAAAACACGCTCAAATCGGATGTTGCAGCAACTCTTCAAGACAAACTCCTCTACCTAGGTTTGTTATGTTTAGAAAGCGTTCTTTCGGCCGAACAAACTTCAAATAGTCGTGCTATTTTGTCGTACAAAAAAAATGATGCTACTGTAGCGTGAATTTCTTTACTGTGAAACGTGGACGTCCTTAAAGTGCAAACACTTTCGAAATCATACTTCAGTTTGCGCACAATATTTTGATAATGTTTTTTAGTTTTATTTGGATCATATTGGTAACAGGAAAGATAGAAGGATACCTTAAATTCCACATAAAATCTTTACATTTACATTGTGCTCTTATAAAAAATGAATTAATCGATAGACATAAGATTAATGAAAAAAGTGTTATTGTTACATTTTGTATTAATCACTTTGATTGGTACATAAGTGATATTTATTTGAAATCATAAATAATAAATTTTTTTTGTTGCAGGTACGTGATGGGTCGTTTAATTTCTTCATTATCGTGAGTTTTATTACATACATTAATACTGAATTTTATACTGAAATAATCAAGTTAGGTGAGTTAAATGATGACCAAGTTGAAAGTAATGCTGAAATATTGACAATAATTTCCGTACGGGAATGGTCGAGAGAGAATATACACCTGGAAAATCATAAAAAACTTACTTACATTGATGGATTATTAAAAGTATGAAAATTATGATTATAACATACAAAAAATAATATGTTTCTTATAAATTTATATCAATAATATAAAAACTGGAAAAATTTCCTGTTTGTAGAAACATTTGCAAAACATTGTTGCATGCAATTATTTATTTATAAATTAGTTCTTTTGTC
>JAQQRF010000817.1:0-25682 GCA_030523145.1 Trissolcus brochymenae | reverse complement strand
TTGTTGTGATCACAGTTATCTTAGCTGGTTGTGCAACTGTTTGAACTGTGCTTTTGACTGGAACAACTGATTTTCCGTTGACCACCGAACTTGAAATAACAGGCTTCAAATTAGTCGAAGATACAGCAGAATTTCCACTTTTTGTGATCACTGCTATTGTATCTGGTTGTGCAATTGCTTCAATAGTGCTTTTGCCAGGCACAACTGATTTTGTGTTGACCACCATAGTTGAAATAACAGACTTCAAGTTATCCAATGAAGGTACAGGGGGATTTCCACTTTTTTCCATCACAGATATCGTAGCTGGTTGTGTAACTGCTTGAACAGTAGTTTTGACTGAAGCAACTGTTTTTGCATTGTTCACCGAACTCGAAATAACAGGTTTTACACTATTTGAAGATAATACTGAAGGTTTTCTACTTATTATTATTGCTGATATCATGTCTGGACTTCTTCGTGTTTCAACATTAGTTTCTAATGCAACCATTGATTTTGTATTGCTCAACGAACTCGAAGTAACGGCTTTTACATTATTTGTTGATGACACTACATACTTCTTACTTGTTAACTCTGAAGTCGTAGCTGATGTTTCTGCAACTGATTGACCTTGTAGACCCAACGGTTTTCCAATTAAAATTGGTTTCGTAATAGTAGAATTTCGTTTCTTTGTTTGAGAAGATGATGATGTTTGTTTTTCTTCCTGACTATAGAGTGAATCAGGTTTGTAATCTTCCAATTCGAAAGTTACAGTTGATTTTTGAATACTTTGTGATGCATTTGGAGAATAATTATTCTGTCCGGTTATAATTTTTGACAAAATGCTAGTCAAAAATGGTGTATTTGATATAACGGAACCAACAATTTTTCCACTAGAATATAATTTTTGAAGTAAGTCAAACCCCATTTGTATTATTGGGGTTATATTATTCTCAGGAGCAACGGATGGACGCGACTGCGCGATTCGCACTGTAGGTTTTTCATATTTTGTTATTTTATCAGGAAACGCTAAATGAATTGAAGATTCTACCCTTTCAACTTCTCGATAACCATGATGATGTTTATGAGCAGAAGCGCCAACAAATAATAGGACTACAGCAAAAATCAACCGCATCTGAAATGAAATAAAAAAATTGTTTTACGAAAAATTATTAAAGCGCAAATACACTGATATAATCAAAAAACGCAACACTTCCATAAGGAATGCATGTAAAGTATTGCGTTTTTAATTTGGACTAGTATAATTCTGACAAGATATTTACTTGTGAATAGTATATAGATAATATGTTTCTTCTATATGTTTTCTAACCTTTAATATTTATGTAACTTTCCATATAAATGTAAAACTCCGAGTTCGGCAAAAAACTGATTCTTAAAACTTTTCCTCACATGGTTATATACAACTTCGATACTCTCGATGATCGCACGATTGCACGATGTTGCAGTGTATCGAAACTCTCAGTGAGGTCATTTAATTGGTTATCTTTGTAATCGACTTTTGCTTTATTTTAAAATATTATTACAGCTGTGAGTTTGATTAAAATTTCACGATGAAATGAAATTCGATTGATGTATGCTTTCAAGATCATGTGCAATGAACACGACAAAAACATTCTCATCGCTTCCATTACATCACAATCTGAATTGTTTCTTAAAAATTTCTGCCAATATTAAAATAATTTTCCAATCTTTCATTTGAAACAAAAAGACTTCAAAGTGAAATTTTAATATGAGATTTCTACGCTTGTTGAACCAGTTTAAAAAAATTTTTATAATTAGGAATGTATAAAGGAACTTAACGTAATGTAACGTAAAAATTTGTGAAAATTCGTATACCGGTTCCGTTTGACTATTTATTGTTTCGAGGTTTTGAGGAGAAAAATTTGATTGATTTTGTACGTTTACTTTCGAAAAAAAAATTATTTCTCTAAATTTGGAAATTTTTCTAGTTGAAAAAAAAACTTGGTAAAAAATATGGATGAATTTTGTACGTATAATTATTTAATTTCCATTTTCAAAAGAAAATTTCAAATTGGTATATTAGTTCAATATTTGGTTGAGTAGTTGGTTCAACAGATAATTCAATTGGCATAGGTAATCAGCAGACAAAATCAGATTAATTAAAAAATAAAATCAGTTTAATCAACTGATTCAGTTTATTCAATCAAAAAATGCTGTTAATTTAACAATATTTAGTTGAGATGACTGAAAAAATTTTATTGTTTCCAGGTAATAACAGGTACATTTTTTTCTCATTATGAATTTTATTTCGATTGCTAAATTAGGCTTTCGCTTATCCTTTAACTTATTTGTAAAATCTTTAACACTTATCAACCCTTTGCCGACACTTTTACTCTTCATAAATCTCGTTGGCTGCTCACCATTGTAATTGTGTTTAAAAAAAAAGAACTGTTGATAGTGTTTAAAAGAAATTTTCAGAGTAAAAAAATATGAAAAATTATCTTCATCAGTCAAGTAATAAATGACCGATTAATTGGTGAATCTGTCATTTTTTAAAAATAATTTATTTTCATTGTAAAATTAAATATAGAGTAACTAAATAAATAAATTAGAAAATTAAATTCAGAATTATTCGGAAAATAAAAAAAATTCCAAAAAAGAACATGTTTTTGAGCGGAAACATTTTTTTTAAATAAAAATTATTTCCGCGCAACATTTTTAGTGGACGGCAAGATGCCTCGTCAACAGGTACACGGCGCTGGCTTGAGGCTTGGTAGAATGAAATATCTCGTCGCAGGTATCCTGCAATGGTTCAGTCGCACGAAATATTTTCATCTGCATGGAAGTCTAAGGGCCAATTGAAAATTGAAAAACAAAATAATATTAACGTACAACTAAAAAGTTTCGTACGTTTCGATTTGTTTGTTTTTCAATTTTGAAATTAAAATTTTCGCTTTCAATTATTCATTTTATTTAATTTCTTATTATAGAAGGTAATGAAAATTCACTAATTATTTGATCATTCAATAATTTACAATCTGATTCATCTAACTTTAAATTGCAGAACATTAGCCAAACAAAGGCATGCTTTTCAATAACAAACAGTAGTGAACACTACAAAGTATGATAAGGTTATAGGTTTGAACAAGTTTTGAAATACCGTATTTTTATTCCAATGATATTTCAGTTTTAAAAGTAGTGCTTCATTTCCAGCTGTCATTCCAAACAATTCACATACTTCGTTTAGTAGACATTTCAATTATTAAGAAATGTTTTATGATAAAACAATTTTGACGGTTTCAAATGATGTTTGAAAATGTACAAGCATTGAATTAAAAAATTTTTAAATTTACTTAGCGGCTTGAAATATATACTTAAATATAAAATACAGAACAATGAAACATTAATAGTTTTAATTAACACAAAGAAATTTATCAGTTTTTATTTTATTGAAAGGTTTTTTGAGAGTAATTTTTTCTAAAAAAGTTGGGGTTAAAAAAATGATGCTAATATTTTACCAAATTGTTGCTTTAAATCTGGTGCTTTATTATTTTCACTTTGCACACAATTGACTTTATATCTGACAAATCTTATACGATATGAAACACACAATGAAGATGTGTGATTTTTTACGGAGGTAAACCTATGATCTGAAAATTTTCACTTTGATGGCCAGCTAACGAGCCATTAATTTTGGATTTGCTAATTATATTGTCATACTAAAGCTATAAAACCCAACTTCGCTTCAATACACCTAATTTTGTAAATATAGAGAACCTCTGGCAATTCATAGAAACCACAATCACAAAACCATTAATTTTTTCAGTTTTATAAAGATGGTTTTTTTAATTTACATAAAAATCAAACAAAAATTAAAATGTATATCACTTAAAACAGTCAGGATGTTGTCAAAAACACACATTTTATGTTAGAAATTTGGGACTTCTGTGTTCTATTGATTATCTTTTAGGCAAAAAGACAAACTTAGAAACATTCGAACAGACTAATAAATAAACAAATTTAAAAAAAGGTTTAAAGTCGTACAGTATGAATGAATATGTATGTAATTTAACCAAAAAACATGCAAAAGTAAAATTATAGATAAAAAGCTGAATTTTAGAACTAAAAATCTACTTATCGAAGATTTATTTCAATGTAAAGACAATACTTCAATAAGCACAGTGCAAAAAGGAAGTACCATTTGGAATTGTATCAATTGTTCAATCATTAGCCGATTTTGTTAAACTGTAAGACAACAGGCCCAACAGTATAACTATTGTCCAAGTCATAAATATTTCATAATCTTAATCGCTACTAATATCATAAACGAGTTAATTTTTTATAGCTTATTGGTGATTTAAACTGTAATAATGAAAATATTTAATTCTAAAGTAATTTTTATATATAAATTAGTCGTCTATTTCAGTGGCTCAGAAAAAAAAGATAACATATAAAATTCCGAATAATTCGCACCGTTTAATTTCTGAACTGATGACAGCACAAGTTTGTCAAATATTGAATCTGTTTCATTATTGGCAAAAGCATAATTTATCAATACGATTTCATTACTACAAAGAACAAATTGAAACATCAAATTGATTTTTGAATTTTTCAAAGAATCATTTCTTGAAATTTTGGCAATTTTAATTAACTCTGATTCGTTAACTTGGATTTTCATCACTGATTTAAAAATTGTAATTGAACTTTTTTTTAAAATAGTATTATAGTATAGTGATATAGTAGTAAGCGAATCAATAAATTTTGTGTTATCTTTTGCACGGAGTTTTACGTTAAGGATATAAAAAAATCAAGAAGTTCAAAATGAATAATGAATTATTTCTATGATTATTTACCTTTGAATGAAATTTGTTAATCATCAAGCTATGAATCAACCTACAATAGTGATATTTTCCACTTATGAAATTCTGTTAGAACATATATTCCCACTTTGTGCAATACTTTTTGTATTATCAAAAAAAAGTTAAAAATCAGATTTGAATAGAATTACCCACGGATCGATGATTCTTAATAAAAATAATTTTAGCGTATTCAGCACTTTTATGTATCAATTGTTCAAGCATTTCATTGCAGTTTACACAAGTGCAACAGTTTTATTTAATCAAGATAATGGTGTTTACATGCAAACAGCAATACAAATCTTACTAATGAGTCTATAATGAATTGTTTAATATTAATCAGAACAGTATCACTGAAAGAACAATAATATAGACATCACATTCTAATTTAGTAATTACAACGACAAAATATAGAACTTTTTGAAGCTGAAGATTAAAAACAAATTTTCTAATTAACATCAAATGCTAAATAGTTAATTAACATTGTTATATTTTTTAAGTTAGATATTTATATTTATTAAATATAATAACAAGACTGCTGAAGGTTGAAGTTAGTTAAAAAAATTCAGTTCAACTTGCTGAGAAGTTGAGAGTCCATTCTTTTGTAAGAATGGCGACTCAATTGTAACACGAATCGCATAATTTATGGTGGCTAATGTAACCGATGGAATTACATGTTTTTATTAAAATTGTAAACCAAAATGTGTACTATAAATCTGAAATATTTGTTATGCAATTTTAATTTTAAAGTACATGCACAAATTTGACGTTAAATAAATTAAACACAAAAATTAACTGCCATGAACTATGAAACAAATTCTAAGGTCATTGTCATGATTAAAAAATAGACCTCTAATTAAAAAGGGTATAACGTTTCTGTGATGCTTCACGAAGTCTTTGTTCCTATTATTCTTCAACGAAAAAAAGCTGAAAACTCTCAAAGCGACCACAATCACAAACGGTCATTGGTTCATTGAGAAACTGAGTATCGCGTTTCGTGATACTCGAAAAAGACTTTTAGATAGGCTACGACTAATCTCCGATGCGAACTGATTGTGATGAAGTGTGTTGATCATGAGGTGTATTGCTTTATATAATTCTCGGTCTGTTTGCGAGAGAGAAAAACATGACGTCATGGAGTGCCATCTCGCGGATGACACAAGTCTGACATTAATATCGCCTCCAGGAGGTGCTGCGCTCATGTGACGCGCGAACGAACTGACTGTCGCAAGCTGAAATTTGAATTGTGCTTCAAATCGATATCGAGCTTAAAAAATTTAAAAATTTTAGAACAATTTTTTGACAAAACATTAAAACGATAAAATTTTGATAACTATTTGTATTTTTTATGATTTTTTTAGTTCATTGATGAGAATATTTCTTAAACAAACATAAAATTAATATAAATTATTTCTCAATCGAAAATTTCGGTGATATTCGTTTTGCCACTTACGTATTCGAAGAGAAGGAGCTTAAACAGGCGATCAAACTGCCCAACTGTTTAGTTCAAAAATTTGTTCAAACCCTCAAAAATATACTAATCTTAACCCACCTTATGTGTAGCTATAATTTTTACTTTAATTGTATGAACCAAACAATTGTTGAAAATAATTAATGTTTCTGGGCTTCACTGGTGTTTTTATTGTTACATTCGAGGGATGATGTAGAGTAGAAGTGTAGAGTGAAGTAAGGTAGGGTGATGTGATTTGCGGTATGATGTGGTGAAGTGTGATACAAGTGTGCGGTGAATGTTAAATTGACATCTTTTAAATTTATCAATTTCAATGATGACCGAAAATCAAGTAAAAAAAACGATGATAAATATAATTTCAGATTCACGTTGAATGTATGGAAATATCGCAAGCAATGAGCGCGCCTACTGTCTATTGCAGACTTTAATTTTCTGTAAAACCAACTACGAAAGCATAATTTTAAACAATATACATGTTTGCAATATTTGCAATATTTCCATTGGTTTTGAAATATAAATTAAATTTGAAATGGAATCGAATGCCCTATTTTGATAAAAAGAACTTAACTAGGGTTTCAAAATTTTTTAAAGTAGTGAAAAACCCTATTATACTAATGAATTTCAAAATTTTGCAGTAGACAAACTATTGAAGCTGAAATTTATTAAGATAAGTAGTTGATTAATTGTGCAAACTCGAAGCGAAATAATTGTTTTAAATGAAAGGGTCAACCTTATTTCGGTAGTTTCACGTATTACCCACATAATTCTATTACCTTAACTACCCCTATAAAGTAAGGTATAATTAGATTTAATTATTCTATAATTCAACGATGTATTTATTTTTGATTTAAAACAGTACAGATCAGGAAACGCACAAGTTTGTCGATAATTCGTCAATTGTGCAAAAACTTGAAGATAGTAGTTCGAGAAAGTCTCATCAGCATCAAATAATTAATCAATGACAATGCTTTCTATTTTTTATTCGAAAGAAAAAAAATGCTATTAGTTTTTCAAGATCATGTTAAAACCAGCATTGTTTATCTTTTATGTTGAGAAATAAAACAATTTGTTACTATGAAACATTTTAAATCGGTTTGATTCTCATTTGATATTTATCATATAGTTTTTCTTGAAAGACCCTTCTTCGTGATACAAAGATTGAGGGGGTCTCCAACTGCAGCAAAGACATGCGCTCCAAGGGTTGCTTTGTACCCCTTCAAATTTATTTCAACCCCTCCCGCGGTGTCAGTGACGATGATAGCATTGGTGGGGGAGCGTCGCGACGAGCGACGCAGCAGACAAGCGTGCTAGGTTCTGCTTTAGTCGACGTCTAGCCGTCGTGACGCGTGTGTAACATATCTTGAATCCAACCCTCACCTGTCAAAAATACTTCGTCATGTGCCACCTGTTCGCATGACCGGTCGCAAAACCAACAGTCGACCTTTCAAATGACTTTGTGAAGAATTTTATGTGCAGTGCTTGTGTTTTTGATAGCTTGAAGGATGAGACATGAGTTTTATGTGCATATTGAACTATTTGCACTTATTTGACATGGCTAAGTGACACAACAAGGGTACGGTGTATTGGCTAAGAACTAACCGACCACAGTGGTAAGCTGATTACCTTATGTGTGTGCATCACTTTATTTTTCAAAGTTTCTAGTGGAGAGAAAACATTCAAATCAATACCTTTCATTTATTTTTGGATTTTTGGCATCTAAGACAATTTATCATTTTGATAATAACACTCATTAATTGGTTAAAAGAATATATTCATTTCTTGATGCTTGAATATTGAAAACATAATAGTCATATGGTTTAGTGCACCTGATTCCCATGCAGAAAATTGAAGGAAAAGTCACATCCATAATCTATCGTATCTCAAGCTGACAAAACTATTCAAATTACATGTGGTAACTTATGTTAATATATCCTACCAACTAAATAGTCCGAGGCTAACAAAAATCCTAGGCTATGATTGTTGAGTTTGGTTGCCAACTGTTGCAAACTAGAATGGTCCACATTGTGTCTGTTAAGGTTATTTTTTGTTTTTGTTTCAATAGCGATCATTTGTATCAGTTCCACTTGCAAACACTTTTTTCTACCAGGTTTACTTCCTATATGAAAAAGTATGTGTCTTATTGGTGATTTATTATAAATTACTTCGACAATTTGTAAGTGTCTTTTCAGTCAAAACGTTTTATTTTAAGACGCTATTTCTATCTTTTGAACATAAGTCTCCTAAAACAAAACATTCATTTTTGCTAGTAGATGCATAAGAAAAACATAATAATATACGAATAGCAAAAAATTGTAATGCTAATAGTTCTGAAGACGATTGACTATTAAAAATAGAATATATCAAAGACAAGTCAGTGTCGTCAGTGAAAGAAGTAGAATACTTTCAAACTTCAATGTCATCCATAAATCAACGTTTGCAAGTTTTATATTCACATTTCGAATATTTTAATTTCCATTGTCTTCTTCGACCTCATTGCGAATTTTCACTTTGCAAAATCAATGATAACATCTGCACCAGCACCAAATCCTCGAATATGGATCACCACATCACATGAAGCCAATTTTTACTTGCTTCATGGGTTGAACACAAACCCATGATTAATAACACAAACTACTGTCGAGAATGCGGGGCCAGCGAGCTTTGATCTGTAATGAATAATTACTGATTACCAATGAACTAATTAGTCAATGATCATTTCACGTAATTTGATTTGAGTTGAAAATAATGACTAATGAAGTAAAAAATTGAAACGTCGTCTGTCTATCTGATAAAAATTGGATCCACAATGATTTCACCACTGATATAGACCAACTATGAAGGCAGACTGAATTTTCATCAAGAAATGCTATTTCAACATGTTTAAATGAGAAACTAAAACTGTTGTCCAACATCATCATACGCTGATATCGATCAGTCATCATTTACATTCCAGCAAGCCCAGATTTATAAAATAATTAAATGAATTATTTTTAGGAAGAAATAAATTTGTTTGCAACGCTTGACGGCACAATCTCGTTTTTCTGCAAGTGTTGTGACGTGACCTGAAATTTGAATGAAAATTCACCCTTTACTTACACACATTTGTTTACACGCTCTTCTCTTCGTTTGTTTACATCTACTTTCTAATCTTTTCTATTATGTTTGTCACTTAAATTATTGTCATCTCACTTCGTGCCTGATGTTTTCTCCGTTTTATAGACTTTCATCTTTTGGATGTTCATTTCTTTGTATAGGTCAATACTTCACTTGTATCGTAGCAATCGTTTCAATATTTTAATGACACTCGAAAAGTGATGACTGATGCAAATTCAAACACCCTATTTGAATCATGAAATCAATTAAACGAATGTTTATTTCAAGCATACAAAACGATTGTGTGAAAAGTCAAATCACGTACATATTTCACACTCAAAAACGTAATTTCATACAGAAACACATTATTCCATCTAAAAAATATGTTTATCTTAATGTTTACATATAATAATATTTTATCATTATGTTTGCATATTCGGCCGTGACAGATGAAACAAAAAAATTCATTTACCGAAGGAGGTTGAAGATCCCAGAATTCACCTGGGGCCTTAATCCTCATCCGAAAAATTGCCTTATTCATATTTCAAAATCAAAACATGGTTTTACCTCACATGTGAAAAAGAAATGTCATTTTTGTAACGCATTTAGAATAAAAAATGATATTTTTTGTTTACATTTAATGACAAAAATATAATCAAAATATCCATACACAAATAAATCTTTCCTTTAAAAATTTTCCTTAAAATTTCTTCTATTAGAGAAATAATTTTTTGTGCTTACGACTCTGACGGTACGGCTGCAAGGTGCAACCAGACATGTCGCGTCGCATGTGAAATCGTGCAAAAAATAAATATATATATATAGGATAAATTATTATATTATATTAACCACTTTTTACTTATTGTACAATAACTTTAATCTACCATGTTCAATTTAATAATTTATAAAGTTTATGATTCTCCAATTCTATTATTAATCATCGATTAAAAATTATATTCAGCTGTAAAATGAATAAAGTTATACATTCTGGTCCATCGGTTATTCAAGTTTGCATTATATTTATTTTACTTATTATTCACATTTTTTCCAAAAAGTGTGAAATCACAATTTTTTCATGTAAAATGAAAAATTGTAGAAATTATATAATTCTAGAAAAGGAATATAACCAAAGCAGGTGAAAAACTCGCATAAAGTGTTTTCATCCAACGTGCGATCAAGCAAAAGTTGACTCTTGATCGCAATTGAAAATCCTAGCTATCAAAGTTCGACATCAAAATGACGAATCTACCAAGTTTTGATGCTGATGAACCACCTGCAATTATTTTCTTCATAGAAACGAATGTTTTTAATATGCAGCACAATATGTCTTCTAACAGTTTGATTTATTTGATTCGCTCGCAACAGCTAAAATTGCGATCTTTTCAACTTTTTGAGGTCTGAAATAGGATTTTTTAGAACATTTTTTTCCGTGTGGTGATCGATTAACAAAATTAAACAAACTGTATGCTTAAAAAATGTCCTATTCAATTAGTTGATAAATTATGGCGAATTAACGTCGACAGTCAATGCTAAACCAATATGAATTCAATGTCGATCCAATGACATACTATACGAATGATGTTAGACAATATAGAAACCACTAAAATATTTCTAATATCGCCCAAGCATTATCGGTATTATCCAATTTTCGACATTACCCGTAACACATTCATGCTTCAGTATAACGATTGTTGGTATAGAAATCATAAAATAATCATTTATTTATCGTTTACGAGCGAGTTAATCATGGGCAATATTCGTGAAATTTAGAGCAAATAATGTTCGACCAATAATATTATGTCAGGATTGAACAAGTAACCGACAAGTGCAATATAAACGTCAACCAAATATCGCAGCTTTTTAATGCCCTCTGGGGAAGACCAGCTGCATCCACGGTTCAGTTCATACCTCCACAATTAGGTTCTCATACCAGCCAACCTCCCAGAGGGAGTAATCCGAGCAGAAAGCGATCTTGTGAGAGTGTCTCTTTCCGCCCCGGGCATTAGACGGTTTCCACTGATTCGCTTAGAAAGTTTCTTTCTGATCGACGGAAACTGTCGTATCGTGCCCGAGCCAGTCCCATTTCTTTTGTATGCATAGTAAAAATTTGTTTTACTTTACACAATTTCAAGATTCGATTAAAAGAAATTAGGAAGGGTAAATTTAATTCGTGCACGAGACGTTTTATTTACCGAAAGGTCGATTTTTCAAACATTCAAAGAAATCGTTCACTCGAACTTCTTGTGCCGATAGATTAACTCTTTTTGCTTGAAGCAAGCATCCGAGTTCATAATAATCCAATTTATCAAATTCTGATTCGCTACGGTTACTCGATCAATCATCCGAACAATATTATTTTCTTCTGAACTTATACATTTCGAATCCTTTCTCTGCTTCGTTGTAAAAATTTCGATGAAAAACAATTTCCATCGAATATCAAATCTTTGCAAGAATTGTTTATGTTTTGACTCGGTTCCTTTTTCCACATGCCTCAAATAGAGTCAAATTTAAATCAAATCTAATTCAACATAATTTTGCTTGTTTGTATCTAAAATTTAACAACTTATTACACCTGGATATGCGTGCTGTTTTAATTGTTCATTAATTAAAATGATTAAGTATCAATTCATACCAAATTCTACTTATAATAAGGAAATTTTATTGGAAGAAAAACTTTTTTATGTTTTTCATATAACTTTGTGTCATTCATTTAGGCAAAGTCCATTGGACTTTGCCTGACTGTTCACATTTTATTTTATTTTCTTTAGGATTAAAATCGCCAGACTTTATATCAATTTAAAAAAAAAAAAGGTATTTTAGATATTTAAAAAATGGTTCAAGACCTTCCCATTCAAATTTAGATTTATTATGGTGTCGATCGATATAAAACTTGGGTTGGCAAGTGAGCCAAGTGAAAATGTTGATCCTCCTTGTCTTCTAACGATCTCTCGACACCGAAGCTACCTCCTGGCTCTTATCTGTTTTGCGATAAAAATAATAGGTCGCTGCCTCGACAACGACAGGGGTTGCTCGGGTATTCATACACTCCGCGCACTCGTTTTGCAACTCAGTTTTCCTAATGAAATTTTTACGTTTGCTCGGAACATTTCCTTTATCTTTTTGTCGCACGCCCGAGAACCGCTGCATTATCATGCACGAGTTCCGGGTGCACACATACTCCATTCTTATGATTTATTTGTTGCTCCATTGAGTAGTGAAATTCGTTTAGCCGTGACGCACGAATGAAAACTTTTTAAAATAAATATTGATTCGTGTAACGTATAATACTGTTACACAGAATATTTTTGAACGTTATTATAATAAGAGATGACGATCAAAATGTGTGATTTTTTAACATTGCTTTGATTGAAAAATATTTTTTTGTTTAATAAAATATAAAATATAAAATGATTTTTATTATTATCTTTTTCATCAAGTTAGAAGTTTAAGAAGTTTACAGTCTTAAAAAATTGTATATATAGTTTTAGATATCCGAACTGCGCGCGAATATTGAAGCATCTTGTTATAATTCAACAGACAACCTCTTAAACCAACAAAGTTATATACCTTGTCATTGAAATACCCTTATTAAGCATCTGAGTAGAAAATCGGGACGTAAAAAGTTGTGCGTAAATGAGCAATTTGCGATCGTTCTCGTCTGCACGATTTTACTACTATTCATCATGTACAAGCAATTGAACGTGTAATTTGAAGGTTGGTAATTAGTGTAACTTTACGATTTGTTAAGTTTCTATACATAATTCTTGCGAATGTTGTAATTGTTTTCTCTTTGTGTTGGAAGTTTTAGTTTCATTGTATGATCTCACTGTTCGGTGTTCTGGTCCTTTTTTTCGTGTCACGAAGAGGAAGAAAATGCGTTTGCTTTATCTTTGCTCGACTAAAGGCAGTTATTTTCGCTTGCGAGAAAAGCATTATTATTCAGTCGGATGGCCATGAGTGCATATTCGCGCGCCTTTTTATCAATTTCACTTAACCGACATTTAATTTCATCGTTCACTGAATCATTATACTGATATTTTGACGTTCCGCGATACATCGTTTACGTAATCCGAAATTACCCGTGGAATCATTCAATCAACAATTTCTTCCAAACCAAGAAGTTTGCACATTTTCAAATCGGCTCAAATTAATGTTAAAGTTTGTGTTGAAACGGTCAGCTGGTTGATGCGAAAAATCATAAACGCTTTCTAGAGACAGACCTTTGTGTATTTTGATGATGTTTCATTTTATTTATCAAAATGCGATCACACAAGATTTGGCTGCATCATTACATTTATGTAATTAAAAACCATGCATAACATATTTTGTAACAGATTACCTGTAATCAACTCTGATAAATTAAATATATATGAAGTGGGCTTTCATGCTACTGCAGTATGCTAATTCCCCCCTAAACTATAGTATGAAAACATCGTTTTCGCGTTTACATATTTAACTGCTTCATATATAGCTGTATAAGTATGCACTGCTACAAATTACACCTGTAATCCTAAAATCGTGTTTCGTAATCTTTCAATTAACAAGCCCTCGTGGATATCAGATAACTGCAACAGTGATCTATCGAGTCAAGGCGTCAATAATTTAATTTAATAAATAAAATCTGGTTCAAAGTCTGAATAAATTCAGTTGATGGGAAACGGTGATTTATTTATTTAGAAATTGTTGCATTGTTAAAATGCAGAGTGGACGCCCAGTTGCCACTCTGAGTTGGGTCGCTGATAGCCGTTTTATCCCTCGTTTGTCGTCCCCAGGCTCAGCACACGATTTTGTGTGGCTGCGCATGCTGCATCGCACGACTAATTTGTAAGTGTATATAACAAGTTCTGCCTCGTTATAACTAACAAAGGATAATGACACATGTACAAGCAACCTGACTGCAGACATTTAGCGTGAAAGATTGCATTTTCTCTGTGCTCTTTTATCTCACTCATTCATTCCGCTTTTTAGTGTATCTTATTGTTTACCATGGATTCAAACTTTCGCGCGCTATACACGAGTCCGTGCCACTCAAATGTCCTGCAATTATGAACAAAAGGTACTATTATCGCGCCCTTTCGCGAACATATTCTTGAGAAAATTGTCGACGTTCTCACAAATGGCTTTAACGCGCCCCTGCTTCGCTTGTATGATAATTTGCCAGGTCGCTCTCTTGAGTTACGCGCTTGCTTTCTTCGCAGTTTTACTTTATTGTGCAGTTCCGTTTCTTTCATATTAAAAGTGAAATTCGATGTTGATGTATAAAACGCAGAAAAATACTTGAACCAACAAATTTCATTTCAACAGTTACAAACTTGTTCGATCTCTGGTTCGAAAAGTTTGTTCATTTCTTATTTCAAAAAGGTATGTATTATTTGTGATTTGAGAAAAAAAATCAATCTTTTGGATGCAAAAACAAAATTTCATTTGCACATAAATGAAAAACAAATGTAAGCCGAGTCGTGAGGTTTTTCATTATCGTATATAGGTGACGCAGTTTCGAATCAAGAAACGTAACGAAACATTGCAACAGACATCATGGTAATCGTCGAATATAAACTTAGCATTCTATGGCGCCATGTATTATAGACCACTGTCGCATATTGCATTGAGCGCGAAGCTTTATAAGCTACAACTACTGAGTATATCGTACACCTGTTTACTTTTAGTACAGCGTACTATTTCTATTAGTCCGACATCTGCAGTGACGTAACCAGAGACAGTATGTGCTCAAGACTGATTGTTTCTGTCAAACAACACGCGCCACTGCTAGATTGCTAAATATTCACAAAAACAATCGTCATAATTCACGCACGATTTAAACAATGTTCTAAACTGAGTAAGTTGAAGTTATTCTGGAATTTCACATTCTAATCTTAAGTCTTCGAGACAGGAAGGTTCAAATAATTCAGAACAACGCACAATTTTCGAAACCATAATGCTATTAAATTTAAACAAAAAAATTGCAGTAGGAACTGTTCTTTGGAGGTGTGAAATTTTTTCTCCTCTTTTAACTCTGTTGTGTTTTATTTTCAACAACGAAATAAATATTCTATTTATTCAAAAGAAGAAAAAAATCCAGATGACCCCTTTTTCTGAATATTGTAATCCTATTTTGCTTCAATGATTTAACCTCTAACCTTAATAATTGAGTGACCAAAAGATTGGGACGGTTTCAGATTTATCGTTGATGTCATTGTATGCTATGACAAGTATTAGCAAGCTCGCATCATTCGTGGTTGGGAGCATGATTTACTGGAAGGATAAAACAGTGGGCAGTGGCAATAAAATTTCGGCCTGGTAGAAAATGGTAGTAGTTTCAAGATAGGGGAGGTATAAGGTTGTTTGATCTATCCGTAGTAAACTCTAATAAGGCTGGCATATGGAAGCCGTACCTTTATATCAGCCATATATTAAGAATGTTATTTCTGGTCATTTTGATGTAATGTGGATATTGAAAATGTAATAAAATAATAAATATAATGATATAATGGAAATAATGACACAGTATCACATTCTCTAAAATGATCGCATTACATTGTTGCAATATTCAAGGAATTAATTAATTAATTTTAATTAATTTTAACAATCACTACGTGTGATTGTTAAATTTTTAAAGATGTTCAATAATTCTGTGGCTTCCGATAATAACACGATGAAAGATTTTCATATTTTTCCATCATAGCAAATCAAATATTTCAAATTTTCTGATATTATGATTTTATAGATTTAAAAAAATTTATTTAATAACATTATTTCATTAAATGTCTGATTTTATGAAATGAAGATATCAACATTAAAATGAAAAATATAGAAATACTAGATGATGAAATTAGTACGCGCCGTTCCTGTTTCCTTTAATCTTAATTGATTTAGTTCAAAATGAAATTGTCGTTCATTTATTATCATCACACGTTTTTCAAAGTTGAATAAAAATCAATGATCTTTAATTACAAATCCGCTATAATTATAATATTTAAAAACCACTTGCCTGATAATTACCGGAAGCCACCGAATCGCATGGTCACAACACAATCAACCGAATCGTTAGATTAGATATATTCAGAACCAAAATATAACGAGAAAATGTTTTTAAACTAAAATAAATTAAATAAATGTACAAAAAATGTCTTTTTTTAAATTCATGAGAAAGTACATTTATTTAAAATAATATAATGATGTTTAACTTGCTCAGAATGTTGGTATGCGAATGTACGTGAAGTCAATTGTATGTGTATAGAGAAGTATACAGCTTTGATATCACGTTTTGCGCAAGTTGTTCCGAGACAAAGACGAATGGTGCAGCGCCACGTGTATATGATGGCTAAATGCAAAGCAAGGGTATAATAGACGAAAAGATGAATGTAGAGGTGTACGCGATAAGAACTGGCCGGCACACACATATAGACCGACAAACGCGTGACACATCAACATCTATACAGCCCACCGCGGATTACTTAGACTTACGATGGAACATGTGTTCGTTGTATCGTTCAGACGGAGTTAGCGGTTCTTGGCTAAGGCTTCCCATCTACATACATGTCTGCAGTTACTATACGTGTACAGTAAATATTTCATGCAGCTGCATGAGGATTAAGCGGCTTAACTGGATTAGGAATAGCGTTAGATAAGACCGGATGGAGAATCGTATGAAATCGAAAGCACATGCGCAAATTTACATTGCACGTTCCATTTTGACCAATTGCACGAGAATGGAAAAAGTTAGTTGAATCACGAGATAATTGATTTTTTGTTATTCACGGTCGTGCATCGTACGTGTTTATATAATGCAATTCCGCTCCAAAGATTATCTGTTTTAGTTTAGTTAATTATTGTTATTATTATTATTATTATTATTATTTTTTTTTTGAAAATCATTCGTATTGTTCTAATTTATTGGAACATCATTTCATTGCTCATGGCAGTGAACTTTTTTATATCACATTGAAAAAAAGGATTATTGAATACTATTGTAAAATAATACATTTTTAGTATGTACGTGAACACCAATCAATTTATCAATAATGAAAAACTACATTTTTAACATGCCGTTATGATTTTTGTGATTTTTTTCTACATTTAAAATCAGTATTTACACTTAATTCAATTTAGTGAGTATTTTTATATTACATTATCTTACAATGAAAACTGCTATCTCTAGCATGAAATGACAGATACACTTGTGTATAGACTTGAAATTTGTAAATCAATAATTATTGATTTACATATGCACATGATGCAATAGAATATCTCACCTGATTCAAGTAGTTTTCTTTACTGTATTCATAAATTTCACTTACATACAAGTGCAGTTAAAATGATGTTTTCCTATAATGTATAAGAATGTTAGTAAACAAACTTATATTCAAAACTTGTTGTTAATACTTGCACGAAGAACAATTTTGTTCAAAAACAAATGTAGATTCCTGTAAGGTAAACAGTGGAGAATAGTAAATTTGGGCAGACTGTGCTTTATCCACGCCGGGTTCGTTGTTTAAGATTGACAATGTTTCGTCGGCGTTTAACAAATGTTGTCTTTGCTACAGCTTTATCAGATACACAATACTATGTTGCGTAAACATAATTTTGATCCTCAATTTTTGTTATTTGTCATATCCATCTGGATCTCTATACAAGTATTGATCAATTGGAAAGTATTCAATGGTCTGTATAAAGCTATCAAATAATTCAATAATTTTTCTTTCAAATTATGTTTATTTATGTATGAAATGATTTTAATTAAAAAGTTATTAAACTTTTTTTATTTATATTATTAAAAAAGTGATGTGGGTCGAATAACTATAAAATCAAATTCCAATAATTATTTCTAATTGTAATTACATTTTTAGACAATCTCATGACGACAATTATAAATTAAATAAGATATTGTGAATGAATTATAAAATCACAATAATTTTAACTGCAATATTTTATTAATTAAGTAGTCGAGTTCGAACTAATCATCTACTTTTTGACATTTTAGATCGCAATCAAAATAAAATATAAAAACATCGTAATATTGTTTATTCAATTATGATTGCCTTTTTTTGTTACTAATGATCTTTTTGTTACTTGTGTTGATCAACGAAGTTACTCATTGTCCATTGTATTATTAAGAAAATGAAAATTGGAGAAAATTAAGTGTCGTAGAAAAATATTCATACGCGCAGTCTCATGTTTCTTGTTCCAACAATGAGATTAAACACTTGGTATGATCGATGTTCCCTGAAGAATGAGGTAGATAGACAAGAGAATAACTCACTAGACCTTATATTTATATCACCGACTAAAGTTGTAAACCAAACTTTAGTCATACTTTTTTATTTGATTTTTTTTGTTTGATTCATTTGTTTGAAAATTGGTGATAAATATAAAAGTTGTGACATCATCCGGTTCGAACATCGAGTACAAATTTTGTATTGATTCGCAAAAAATCGTCATTCGATCAAATATCGGTTACATTAAACAGTAATATGTATCACGAGAAAAAGTAAATCAATTCGCGATTTCAACTTTCGAACTCAAAAGTTTTGGCGTTTGGCCAATTGTTAAGAATCTAAACTCCTGCGTTTCATTCAAGCTTACATCAACGTCATGCAGCTTTCAACAATTTTTCATCATCTGGTTTATCTGACACAACGTTTCTTAATCTTTGGTAACAGCTTTGCTTTATATTCGCCAACATTTTTCATTAAAAACAAACAACTTCACGGGTATACGAAAGTAATTTAGGTGTTTTTAAAGAGAGACATCTATGTATGACTGGCTGGTGCAGTGTTGTTTGCGCTAACGAACACTGTTGGTCGTGACTTTTTTTCAACCCCGATGAGCGCTCATTTTCAAAAGACTTCAAACGCTGCCAAAATTTGCAATTAAAATGTGATTTCAGCAAAGCAAATCAATCAGCTGCGTATGACGCACCATCGGACTTAATTCATTACACGTACGCACAAATGACAAAACTATATCGCGTTACTAACGCTCGCAATTATAAACACGTCAATCCACGTAAAAAAGAGGAAAAAATTAATCACCGCCACACGAAAATGCAACTGCCAGTTTCGTGTGACAAATATCCGACAAATTAAAATAACAAAATATATACCTTTTTTGATACATTTTTTTACACGTTCACTTTTAAATGATTTTTAGATTGCTGTTTCATGCTAGAAATCACCGGGCTTTCGATATATTTTTTTGACAAAGTTTTCTGTCCATGCAAATAGATTTTTGATGCAATTTTGATGTCATTATGATTGTGAGAAAATGATATGATTGAGTTTCATGAATTGTTTATTAATAACTAAAAAAGAACACCGGCACGTTTCATGATTTATAGAAATATTTTTCACACAAATATCAACATGAATAGATGCTTGAGCGTCGGCCCTTTGTACCGCACGGCTGGATAAGTGCATGATTTTTTGACAAGCGACGCATCAGTTTCCATCAATGTCGTTTGCGTTAGTTTAGCGAATCAGCTTCATGTACCGTCACAAAATAAACCCAGCCTCTCGCATTATTCCCGTAAAGTTGCGATCCCTAATTGACGATGGACACGAAAATGAACAACGGATCAACGCGTTCATAGATCAAACAAAATTCATTTTAAATTTTCAGTTCAACACATAACAAAATTCATGTAACATCAGCTGAATACAAAACCAAAATTTGCAAAAATACTTAAAGAAAAAAAATTCTACTGAAATAAAGGAAAAATTTGTTCAACTTATCAAATAATACAATTCAAAAGATTGAAAACGATATTATAAATTGAATCACAGAGGGGATGAAAATGAAAAAGGTTTATTGTCTTGATCTTCTGGTGTTTGAACCGAGTCAGTGGTAATGAAATTGATAAGCCATATTTGAAGTGGCACCCTCGCTACTCGAACATCTTGAATCTTTTATCTCTGTTTGACGATTCTGGAAATCTTTTTTTTTTTTTTTTTCTGGGAGCTGAAAGGGAGTTGACATCCTGACCGACGAGGGTGGCGAAAATCTAATACAAGGTTTATCTTTGCCGGTGTGCAAATTAAATTTACAATTGTTCGAGTTATCAGCATATAATGGTTAGAATAATGCAGTTACTCAGAAACTGAATGCCGATGGGGCGCCTCTGGGCATTGCATTGTTTTTGCAACTAGGATTATTCAATCAAAAGAAAATAAAGCTCTATTCGTACTTTTTTATATTGATAAGAAGGAGAAAAGAAATGATAATGTATCTGGACTCTTAATTAAAGGATTACAGGAGCGAGATTGCAAGGCAAATGAACATTGACGATGTCATTGCAACAATGCCACGGGTCTTTCGAGTTTATTGGTATTCCTTTAAAACAGTAATTATTCTTTCAGCGCCTACTTAAGTAGCTTTTATTCGTTAGGCAAACAAAAGCCCTTTAGATTTCGCGCAGAAACGGAGGGTGCCTGCAGCGATAATAAGAGACGTCGATTCCTCAACTATTTCATCGTTATTGATTTTATCTGTTTTTCGTTTGGCTCAAAATTCTCGTTTCCATCGTGAGTTTTCCAACGAAAAGTCAAGATGAAAGCTGATGCACCTTCTCCATGTACTACTACATTATGACGCAATCACGTGGCAGCAAACTCCCATAAAGTTGATTTTCAAACAGTTCGCTCATTTGCTGGCAAGGGGAGACCGGAGACTGAAACGAGAAGAGGATTTTCGTCAGTGAGCATACCCCTTCAGCATCAATAATTGTTTTTCTCCTGGCAGATGTATCCGTGTCGAACTTCGAATTTCAAAACGAAACACAAACACGCATCCGCACGCTAAAGAACGAATCAAACAATTAGGGCTCCGATAAGAGGATTTGTTTTCCAATCTAAGTGCTTTTTCAGGCTTGTTTATTTACTTACTTATAGTAATGGGCAGAAAACCTACGGGTTTTCGCACTGCTGATGGTTCGTCAGCTTCAATAACAATCAGAAGAGAAAATAATAGAATGATTCAAATTTAGGAGATTAACGAGAATTAAAGGATGGCTAGAAATAATTTTTCGCTCTATGATCGAATGGTTAAAATTTTTTGAAAAAAAAAAAAAACAAACAAAAACAAAAATAAACAAACAAGCAAATAAAAAAAAGGAAAGAAAAATTAAGGCAAATTAATTTAAGTATAAAATATTTAATGATAAAAAACAGTATTAGATTGATTCCTTTTTTTGTTGAATAAATCAAATCTGTCTATCAACATGCAAAGTAGGAGAAGTAAGAGGTAGCAAGAGAAAGGCTCTATTACTATCGTGGAATTATGATACCGTAACGAAGATCATTACTGCGACGGAAGAAGGCGGGATCGATAGGGTTACCTTTCAGAGCGAGGAGGTCAAATGGTCGATACGCTACTGGGTGCATTGCCATCATTCGGAACATATGAGACGTGTATGTCATCAGGTCGAGTGAAACTTAAATCCCTACTATTTGTACATCACAGAAACCATCCCACTTTAAACTTTGTCCCACCCCGGAAAGCCAAAATATGAGACAGTAAGTCTTTCTCTTCCTTTGAAATGGTGACAAACATCCAACGTTGTGTGCGGTTTCGAATTTTGTTTTTTTTTTTTTTTTTTTCTGTATTTTTCTGTTCTATAAATGATACAAATTTGGCATGTGTCTAAACAACGAAACTCTACGGCAATCTAACTAAATTACTGCAGATGCCTAACAAATGCTTGTTTAATTGAAAAGCTGGGTGGCATAAGCTATAACGTAGATTTATTTTGTATATTGTTCTATATGGATTCCTCATTTACGTAAGAATTTGTTGTTCACACTTGATAATGAGTAGTAAACAAACATTTTTTTGTAACAAAAGATATTGTGAAAGAACAAACAAAAATCAGAAATAAATGCATGGTTGTTAAATTAGAGTTTTGTTATTATTTAGACATTCATAAATAAAATAAATTTCTGTGTCGATTGTAAAGTCCCTGCATTTTAGTGAGTTCATGTATGAGTTGCGATACGTAACGCAACTAAATTTAGTTGTATTAACTGTGTAATGAACACTTGTTGCATTTTCTTATTAATAAAAAAAAAACGCTAATTGGATAAAGATGACTGTATAGGTACATGATTCGAATTTATACTTTTCTTTTATCCATATTCTTTCTCATTTGCTTAATTTTAAAGGCATTTGGAAATTTGTTGTTTGTAATGATTTTTTATGAAAAAGTGTTGTACAAAATAATTTAATCCATTATAAATTTCATTTAAAATTGAAAATAAACGTACTTGTTAATTTTTCATAACAGTTTAGCAAAAGTTTGACGAAACACCTGTCTCGTGCTTTGGTCGACTTTACTTCAGGACCTAATGAAATCTCAGTTAAATACGGATTCAAATCTGACATTAAACGTGATTGTCAATTCGACATAGCGTGTGAAAAGGATACCGCCGAGCAAAATGTATTCGGGATAGCTGCGCAGTGCACGTCAGCCGTAAAATCGAATAAACTGGAATGTTCCTGCGATGTTCGGCTTGGCACTTGATCCGAAATTCATCGCATCGTAATGTTGCGTCGCGATAGAACGAAGATGAATTTCGACGTCAAGAGAATCGGCTTTTTTACTTTTTCCATTATCGAGGCATGCTGAAGACGTAATTCACGTTCTACGAAGCGCAAAAAATTACTTTCTAACCTCGTCAATATTTTCATACTAGTTTCTATCGAGCTATTATGATTTATTGATTAATTCTAATTAAAACTTGCATTAAAACTTTATCAACATCATCAATAATTGTTTTTATGCTTTTAGTTTGTTTCAGGTAGAGGATTCTAATATTCGAGACTAGCAAATCTCGTGACTACGTGTTATCTAATTGGAGTAACACACACTGCTGTATGTTTTCATGATCGTGCCCATTTAAAACTAGTTACTATTTGGATGTTGTATTTGATATGTCAATTTTGTAACAAAATTAGCTGCTTGTTAGAATTATATTGATGTTTCGGTTTGAACGAGTTTTACAAGCGTTATCTTTTCAAATATATTTACAAGGGAAACACCAGTTTTTAGAATTCAAAATTATAACGATTTATTTTACATATTGAAATATAAAACAAAATATTTCATATTTCAAATATTTGATAGAAATATGTGTTCTCTTTCACTTTTCATTATTCAAATTAGTGTTTCCAATTAATAGACATCGGATTATAAGCGAATGCATACTTTTTGTTCAATAAAAACAGAGCAATGAGTGTTTTAAAATTAATTAAATTGTTTTCATTACTTTGGTGCATGATGATTTTGACATATTTTGCATTTTTTTGCATACGCTAATTATTATATTATAACTAGAATTACAATAATTTTTAATGATAGATACAAAGTAACTCTAATTAACAAAAACAAATGTTATTTACGATAAGAAAAAATAGATATGCTCTAAAATGCGAGTGCTGAAATGAAACGTGTCAAGTTCGAAATTTCTGCCAACTGACGTACCAATACGTACTTCGTCTGTTGTACCAAAATTTGTTCTTTCGAATATTACTCAACTAGAGTGTGTAATATTAATCATATATGAGTATCATTTGCAACACTTGATTTCGCTCATTTTACAAACTTACATGCGCATAGAGTGATCAACTTCTCTTCTTTTTTAAAAGTGAGTTTTTGCACATGACTTTGAAGTCATAAAATATGCAAATATTGAATGCAAAGAATGATCAACAAATATCGAAGTCAAATTTAAAAATTCATATATTAAATAAAAAGAATATTCTTTGTAATATAAATATTTTTGTCGTAATTAATGAAAAACGAAAACCAAATAAAATCAAATTTCGAACAAGATATTCTTAGAGAATAAAAAGTTTATATTCCGACGTCGATTAAGAAATAAATTGAGATATGAAGAACAACAGTGTCACTCTTTCAATTGCAAATAAAAAAATGTATAAAAAAACCAACGTTAATTATCGACAGTCTGCAAAGTATGTGTCACTCTGTGTCATCAGTCTATCTTATCTCGCATGGGCGGAACGCAAAGCGCCTCGGATTATAATTTTTCACGCAAATCTACGGCTGGCAATAACAGGCACAACCGAACACCCGAATTTGTGTTTAAAGTGTAAGTTTGTGTGACCACAATATTCATATACCTTTATATGAAGTTTTTGGACAAAGCAGTGACGTCGTATGTGTCGTGGATGACCAATTGATCTTCTGTGTACTTCATTCGGAATTTTTAATCGGATTCAAAATTTGGGTGTTTAATATAAAAGGAAACCCTCCAAATATTCTTAACATTTTATTTTTTGTTTCTCTTTTTGTTTTGATTTTGTTCGTTTCAATGTGTTTCGATTCCGTGTCAAATGAATTCTAAACAATTCTATATTTTGTTTCAGTGTGGGACGATTGTTTCATCGTGTGTTCAAAGTGATTAATAGTTTTAGAACATTGTCGAAACACTGTACAACAGAATATTTGTAAACGGATAAATAAAATAAATGCAAAATGAAGTTATGTTGTTTTATATTTGCTTTTTTCAGGTCAACTAAATTCTTCTTTTCAACTCTATTGTTCTAAATTTCCACGACGCTCATTTATACACTTCAAAACGTTGACCCGCAGTTTTATTGTCAAAAAAAGCATACCGTCGTGAAGATCCTTATCTTTGGATAACATTTGATTATCATTTTTAAATCCATGAATACGTCTTGCAATTATATTTGTATGTAGACTTCTCTGTCGTTTAACGTTTAACTGGCTGGATCTATTCATAAGCTTAAGAGGACTTTGAAATGAAAAGCGTAAAAATATTATTGCTATTTATTATAAATAATTATTTTTCTATTTTTTTACTTTACTTTAAAAAATAGTTTTACAGTTATTTCAACTTAGCTTAAAAAATCTATAAAAATCAATCGAAATTCGATTTCATATAATTAAATTACACGCTAGATTCGGAAGAGTGCATGTCGCCTGTCCACCAATATACAAAAATGAATTTGTACAAAAATGAATTTGTACAAAAATGAATTTGTACAAAAATGGAATTTATACAATTTCTTTTAAAACCCTTTGACCCATGAATCAGATCCAATATAGTGAACTACTTATCAGAAATGTAATCATCCACTAACGACAACAATATTGTTAGGAACTTAATTTTTTTTAATTCACAAATAGTTTAGACTTTTTTAGATGAGAAAGTACAACAATATTGGGAAATATCCATCCATCCATCCATCCATCCATCCATCCATCCATCCATCCATCCATCCATCCATCCATCCATCCATCCATCCCACTCTTAAAAAGTTGATGAAAC
>JAQQRF010000816.1:0-25697 GCA_030523145.1 Trissolcus brochymenae | reverse complement strand
ATGTATAGGTCCAACTTTGGCTTTCATGAATGCTCGATTTCATTTTGGTTTGCCCTGAATTGCCTACAAAGGGCCCTAAAAATTCAAAGGCACGCCCATCTTTTTTTCTACTAGGGAAGGAACCGAAAGTTTTTTTTTGTAAGCAACGTACGAACACATTGATTGAATGTTACTGTGGGGAATCACTAAGAAGTTTCACACATTCTCATTTACTATTTACTGAAACGAGTTACTAAAATTTTCCACGTATACACTGCCAAACATTTTCAATCTAAAATTAAGAAGATTATTGTTCCATTATTCAGGAAAATGTTACAATCTTACTTCGCTAGCCGGAATTGATAAACCTCTGACGTTAATGACAGATTTACATGTACATAAGGTAAACGTACCTATTCGTGTCATAGGCCCAATTTGTGCTAAGTTTTATTATTAACTTTCGCATAAACAATACTAACTTCATGATTCTTATGTCTTAATACATTAATCAGCTTAGTTTAGATTGTCATTAAATTAAATTCATCAAATTGTATTTTTACAGCCATACATTGTATTTATACAATTAATACAAATTGGTACTGAAGCTGGTATAAACTAGGTCTTCCACCATAACCAACATTAATTTCTTTAAATTCATGTGAAAATTTGTGTTTTATTTTTTCATTTTTATTTAATGATCTAAAAGAAAATAAATAATTTCCATTTTTATCTGACGAGTTGTTCTGGATTATAAAAAAAATGGATCTTATGATCAAATTATTTTTTAAGCAAACGCAACATTTTAGAAAAAAATTGGATTTATTGATTTCAGACATGTGTTGAATGCAGATTTTGCAATGATAATACATTATGAAATTAATTAAACAAGCTCTCTTCAGCTCATAAATTTCTTGAAAAAAAAGTGTTGTCTATCATTGGGTTACACATGAGAGTGTTTATTACAAATGCAGGGAGATAAATATATCAATATCAAATTTGCAAAGGACGCGTTTTGCAATATCAATGTGATTTTTAGACAAGCTTTAATACTATATACTAATGAATAAATATGACAAAAAATATTTATCATATACATAGAAACAAATAAAAATGTACATAAATAAAGTAATACAGTAGATGTTAATTAATTAGATACAATAACCATAAAAATATATACTAGAAGTATTTTTAGGTTCATTTTATAATAATAGATCATTTTTTGTTACAGGTAAAATTTATGGAGCATCAGTAAAACTAAGAGAGGGCAGGTCCACTCCACTACAAGAACGATCTAGTTTGTATACTAAAAATATATTGTATTGATTTAAAAAGCTTAATTTTGGGGGGAAAAAAATTTACTCCCCGCCTATGAAAGTTGATAAAGTATTTACTTTGAAACTATAATAGATCTTTACAAACACAGTTTTTTTGTCAAAAGTTTATATGAATTTCGTAAGTTTCGTAAAGAATAGAAGTATGCTTTGTTAGTAAATATGGCCCAGTAGTCAATAAATAATGAATTTAATTGTGAATATTGTCAGTAAAACGTATTATGGTACGATGTTAAGCAAGTTGCAGTGTAGAAATTGTTGCAGCTCTGATTCACTCAGATTTAACTCAAGACGAAGCCCGGACGAACGGATTAAAGAGGAATATGAGAGCAATATTATATTTCACAGCACCTACTTCAAAAGTGTCTACTTTTATCCCTGAAAAATGAGCCGAAAGTGCTAGTTTCGGGAACGGGTACATTTTGAGAAATGCTGGACGAAAACATTTCTGGCTGAAATAAATGTTTATACGGATAGAAAAACAGCATCAAAATTTACTATGATTCTTAACAAAGCTCGGACAGTAAAGCTTTCGTAAAAAAATTACAATGCACATAATCAAGTTTTTTCAAAACTGAGGAAAAAATGTTGTTAGATAATAAAGTTTTTTATAATTCACGTAAAAACATTGCATTAGAGGTTACAGTCTGCAGTTTAAAATGATCATAGTACATTTTGATGCTGCTTTTTTGTACGTGTGTACTTTCGTCCTTTTTCTCGAAATTTACCTAACTTAAATGTAGATATACTAAAAATTAAACTTGAACTAAAGAACCAGCAGAACTAAAGTTGGCACTCTTTCGGTGCAAGTGTTGTGAAAAATACAATGTATAGCATGAGTACGGGGTGCTGACAACCCTTGCTTGGCTCGGGCACTTATGTCCCCGACTCCGACTTACATCTCTTGGTGCGACATATATTAATTTTCTTTAAATTTAAAAATTCCATGAGTTAGTCGGTTATTCATAACTACACGACTCTTCCAACTTTTTTAATACAAATTTAAACTCCTGATATTCTGAGCACAACGCTAATTGGAAATTAATCGACCCTATCGAAAACTTTAGTCAGACTTGAGTTCCGATCTTAGGCCTTATATATGGCAACAAGTACAGAATGATCATGATTCGACTCAAGTCAGTACGAAGCCTGCTTACCAGTTTTAAAAAGGCTCTACATAGTGTATAATAATACTACTCTTCTTAATCTATTTCTGAAGTAGCTACCTGTAAAATTAATATCAGTGATAGCGATGACTAGTTTGCGTAAGTTTTCAATACTCAATGTTGTGGCTTTTTTCAGCAATTTGAGTACAAATTTTATTTTCACTTCACTGCACTAGTTTTTTAGAGTACCGCTTGGTGACCTTGACCACTGAATACATTTTTTATTTGTTGCTTGTCGGTGGCGAATGGACAGTTTGCAGGAGGTTTTGGGCTTTCCCACCCACAGGGACGAAAATATAAATTAATATACAGGGTAGTCGTTTTAACTTGAGGCATTTTTTTTGTAGAATCCATATTTTTCAAGATATTCAGTTGTCTTAAGTTAAAACGACCACCCTGTATATGTGGATTTTATAATTTTTTTATAGTTAATATATATCTTTTTATACTACATTTTTATAAATTGTATAAAAGATATTGTCGCTTTATATTTAAAATATACGTGACATGTACACGAGATTCATTTATTTATTCACAATAATTTCAACAGCCAGATGGGCAGTTACAGAAATATTCTAGAAATATATATATATATAACATATACAGTCCTTTATTACAAAACAATTTTTATTGCAGAGACGTGTTAATAAAATATAAATATAACCAAATAAAAAAATCTACGAGATTTAAATTAACGGGCACTATTGACATAGAGTATGATATTATTCATAAGGCTAATAATCGAATCACAGAATAGATCACAGTCAATTGATGATAAAAAATAACTGGGAACGTTAAAATCCCCAACTAACAGTAATTCAGCATTAGAACTAACTAAAACTCATCAATTTGTTTACGAAAAGATTATATCTGGTAAGATTTGAGGTGGAATTTATAGTTATCAAAATACATGAAAAGATTCAAGATATTTGCACCGAGAATTTCAATGCCCGGAAAGTTCGTTGAAATAGAGTCTAAATCAATTTGACCAATTTTAAATTTAATGGTCCGGATAAAAAACGCAACACACCACATTTATTTCTCATGGAAAGTGTTGCGTTTTTTATTTAGATCAGTGTAATTTTCTAACAGCCAGTAAGATTCCACCACTCGTCTTCATACCTGACCTTTCTGAGTGAAGCACATCAAAATTGCCAGTGTAAATGGTTTCATGTGAGAAAGTCTGGGATTTCAGTTAAGTCTCACATAGAACGATGGCATCAAGGTCAAATAGGTCATTGACATGCACTGTGTGAAGTTTGTTGTTCAAACTTCTCACGTTTGAACATGTTAGTAGATGACAAACTATTTGGAAGCTGGAGATGTGTTTTGTTAGCAGGTCTGGGGGTTCTCTTTAGATATGGTATCGAGCCGTTGTACACTATCTTCATATTGGTCACTCCTTTGACTTTTATCTCTTCGAGTTGTTGGCGTAACGTTTGATGTTCTTTCTCTAGCATTAGGATTCGCTCGCAAGATATAGTTACGGCCTTGAGTTCTGGATAGACTTCTTGCACTCCCAGAAGTTGTTTATTAATTGTGTGGTCTGAATCGGATTATCAACCATGATTTTATTTGGTTGCGTTTGAGTGGCAGCTGTTACACGTTTGCCGATTTGAAAGAAGGTTTTCAAGAAGAGAAGATTACTTTCTCGTTAGTCAGTCTCACCTCCGAAAGAGGTAGCGAAGATACCTCTACGGTATGTCCATACGGTGATGTCGCTCAGACTGAAAACAGTAACACTGTTTTGCCTAAACATTCTATCGTTTATCTCTTGAAGTACATTTTCTTTCGATCAAGCATTTCTTTCCAGATCCGCAACTCTCTTAAAGATCATAGATCATCACTTTTAAGCAGGTCGGTTTTGCTGTTCAAGTCAACAATGTAAAACGAAATTTGCAATAACAGCATTGTTATTGCAATTAGGACATGGCCGGGAAGTAGTTTCTTGAGAAGACATCATCTGTTGTGAGGGATATTTTCACGAAATAGTATGTATAAAGGTACTCAGAGCAGTCGAGATACCAACTAAGACAGGTGGTGGCGCCCTCATGTGGATGCAAGATTAAGTTTCGTCTGAGATAGTCTGAGTTTAGCTGTATAGGAGATGACGTGCGAGGTGAGATGACGACGCAAGGCAAAAGAGAGGAACAATGAGAGATAGAGACAGCGTAAAGAAAGGAAGCCCCGTCTGGATGAACTAAATGACTGTAGTAGTGCTCTGCACACGTCTTAACAACAAGGTTTAATAAACACCGCAAAAACAAAAACCTTGTAGAAACAAATGTAGAAACAAAATTTCTTGGTTTTGTATTCAACTCAGAAGAGCAAACAATAGCTATCTCACAACCTCCAAGAAAAATTGCATTCTTAAGCATCCAAATTTGCCAGAAAATCTTCGTGCATTATTAGGAATTCGCGAGTTTAATCGGTTCTTTTAATTCAGTTTGTCCGGCGGTACGGTATGGTCTTCTTTATACGAAAAAATTCGAAAGGGAAAAGTATTTATCTCTTCTTTGGTTAGAGGGTAATTACGAGAGAAAGATGTCGCTCGATTTGAACCTAAAGGAAGACTTTGACTGGTGGCTTCGAGTGTTGTCAAACAACTCGCAGTCAAACTGAATTCGAACTGAAAATTATGCGCGGGAAATTTTCTCAGACACATCGCTAACCGATTGAAGCACATTATGCGGGAACCAGCGTGCTCGAAGATGGTGGTCTCAGGTGGAGAAGAGCTTGCATATTAATGCGCTCGAAATTAAAGCTGCCTTCAACGCGCTTCAGTGTTTTGCCTCAGAAGAACGGAATTCTGAAATTTTGTTAAGAGTTAATAATTGGACAGCTATCGCGTATGTAAACCGTTTTGGGTCGGTACAATTCCCCGTACTCTCAAATTTGGCGCGAAAAATTTGGAGATGGTATGAGGAGCGCAAGATTTTTGTTTTTGCGTCTTACATAGCGTCTGCCGAAAACATCATCGCGAAAGTAGAGTCACAAAGAATAGACACGGATACAGAATGGTCACTGTCAGAGATGACATTCGAGAGAATTTTGCACCGGTGGGGCCCCTTTGACGTTGAGTTATTTGCATCGGCTCTCAACGTCAAGTGCCCGACTTATGTGTCGTGGTTACCTCATTCCGGGTCATGAGCGATAGACGCGTTCACATTGTCATAGAGGGGTCTGCACTTCTATTATTTTCCACCTTTTATCTTAATTCCGCAGGTCCTGAGAAAAATTGTGGATGACAAAGCAGAGATCGTATTTATGGTTCCGTAGTGACTGTGTCATCCATGGTTTCCTTTTTTAAAGCAATCACTTATTTCACCACCGATTATTTTTCAGCCGTCTTACGATCTGCTTTCTGCTCTTCTTAGGAACTATTACCCGTGGCACAAAACTCTCCCTGGGAGCAGGGAGATTATCCGGCGCTCGTATATACAGCGCAACGTACCAGATTCAGCTATCGAGACGATGATGGCGTCGTTGGCACCTGCGACTATCCAGCAGTACACTCGTCTATTGCGTAATTGGTGGTTTTATTGTAGCTCACGGAATTATTGTCCTTTTTCTCTGACGATAGAAAGCGTTTTAGATTTTTTAGCGCTAGAATTAAAATCAACAAATACATATTCAACATTTAATACGACAAAGTCTGCAATTTCCTTGATTAGCCGCAATTCCATTGGCGATAATCTTTTGATAAAGCGTTTTTGTAAAGGCGTGAGTTGTACAAAACCGTCGCGGCCTAGGTATGACTACATCTGGGATCCAGCCCCTGTTATTTCAAGATTAAAAACATTTTTTCCGGACGACAAGCTAATGTTAGAAGCGTTAGTTACTAAGAAGTTAGTATTTTTGTTGGCTTAGGATCAGGGCAAAGATGTCAAACTTTGGCATCCCTGAGGATATCTCAGTTGTCATTTAACAGCGACTGATTGTTAATCAGGGTCCCGGATAGAGTGAAGACATCTGCGCCAAGACGCAGTCAACCGCTCTTAAATTTTTCGCGTTTTGTTTCATGTGAATATTTATGTATCGTTACGTTAGTTAAAGCTTATTGATGTAAAACGAAAGATTTGCGAGAGAAAGATTACGATTTTGTTTTCATTACTGTGAGCAAGCTGTTTAAAGCGGTCACGGTACAGACGATTAGTCGATGGATTCGGGTTACTCGGAAAGAATGTGGCATCTACAAGAATTTCACGGCTCATAGCTCGCGGCACGCAGCGACATCTAACGTGGCGAAGAAAGGCGTCTCCGTAGACGTTATTAAACGAGCAGCTGGTTTCCGACTTTCGAGCAGCTCGTTCCGAAAAAACGAGCCGGGAATCCCAAGTGTATGCCCGGTTTTATAATTAAAATATTGTTTTATAATTAAATTATTGTTCCACAATTTGTTTTCAGAATTAACTCAAAATAATGCGGCATCTTAGCCATTTAGTTCATCCGGACGAGGCCTTTATTATAATTAAACGATCAAATGAACTTTCCTAGTGAAGTTCGATCGAGATTATAATGAAGGCCTCGTTCGGATTAAGAACCCAACATAAAATTATTTCGTCCCTACCCGAAAGCTGTATGTTTTTGCTATTGCCAGAAAGAATTTAAATAATGAGGAAACAGGTGCGGACGAACGGCAAAGCGCCCTTTCTCACCGCCAAGGTTTATTTTGGCGGTATTTTTTAAAACTTGTTGTTAAAACGTGTGCACAGCACTACTACAGTCATTAAGTTCATCAGAATGAGGTCTTCATTATTATCTCAATCGAAATTCACTAGGAAAGTTCTTTTGATCGTTCAATTATTGCAAGTAGCATCTGAAGCAGATATGCAGGAGGCATTTTCAGGATGAATATCGGGGCCAGGAGAGCATCGGATAAAATTCGTCGCAGTGAATCCACTATGGTCCGATGCAAATGTCACTCCGACAGGTGTATTGTCACAGCGCACAAAAAATATAGGTTAGGTTCACAGCGGTGTCAATCAAGCCAAGCCATAAAACTTTCTCAAAACTCACCAAAAAGAAAATATTAGGTATATCACATCAAAATATGTTGGAGTTGAGAATAGGGACATTTGATAATTGCTTATAAGTCAATGGAAGTGATATATAAAATTTTAAACTTCATTTATATAAATCATATTTTAAATATATTTGGAAATATATTTTCGTCCGTGCGAGTAACAGTGAACAAGTCAGAGGCCTAGAAATATATGGAGTGAATCTAATAGTACCGAACTTACGTTTCCAAATTCATACATGATTAGATTTAAATAGATTAAATAAAAATTCGAACCTTCGAATTTCATTTTAATTTGTTACTCAATGAATTTATTATTGAAGTACGTTGAGTGTCAGATTCATCCCAATTTGTCACAATCACTTTCACTGCCATTGTATAGAATAATTTGAACTTCATTAACAATAAATAATCATCCAATATTAATGAAGTTATAATAGTTAATAGAAAATACATGACTTAATTTAATATAAGTTTAAAAAAACATCGAAATATACTTGATTAATATGAGTGAAAAATATTAAAATACACATCGTATTATTTTAATACATGAGAATTTGGTTCAGGGAAAAATAAGGGAATGTGGGCCCTTGAACTAAAATATCGAATTTGAAACAAATTTGCGATTGAAATTTACAAATAATATTTGTTTTACTCGGTTTGACCCTTTACCAATTTAAAATAATAATTGTTTTTTCCGACAGAATCGAATAAAAAGTAGTTATCATTTTCATTATTAAAAAAAGTACAATCGGTCCAATTTGCCTGACAATTTGATGAATACCGACTATCTGAGTTTCCATTGAAAATACATGTAGACAATGATAATCAACTTATATACTCAAAATAAAAGTATTGCTAACAATTTATTTAATCAAATTTATACCATTTATAAATTAATATCACATCACTTAGGAATCAAATTGAATGTTAATTTGTAGAATGAAACTCAAAAAAAGTAAATCTAACTTCTTCTATTTTTATTAAAAACCAATGAATTTTTATTTAAAGCTTGAACAAATATAAATTATTTATGAATAATAAAAATATAATGTTAAGCACACTAAGTAGGTAGTTAGCCACTATGAACTTGGAACAACGAAAATTGGTAATTAGTCAAATTTTTATTTGTTCATTCTTTTCAATATGGTGACGTTTTAAAATCAAATTTTTTTCAAATGGCTGTTTTTTCTGTGACATACTCCCTCAATTCATCTAACAATCTTTGGTGCTAAATAATTATTACAAAAAAACCAGCGAAAAACAAGCGCTTCGAATAGACCATGGTTGAAAACGCAAATTGTTGTGATAGCTTGCATTTCCCGCAGCTTTTTTTGTATAGTTTCCGAAATGATATAAAAAATAAAAAAAAATATTGAAACGAAAATATTTATAAAAACAAAATAAAAAAATTAACGTCATAAATCAATATTTTGTCAGGGACGAAAATATAAACCTAACGAATAACTTAATGTATAATATATTTTTATTTTATGAAAAAGTTATAAAAGACACAAAATATTTTACAAAAAATTAATTTTTAGTATTTTTAGTATTTGCGTTTATTCTACCGCAAAAATTTTATCATGCCATGAAATCATGCTGCAACTGTGGATTTGATCACTCACAGTGCGTGCATGGCGGATACTTACTAAACTTAAGGGCACCACCCAAGTAAAAAAAAATACTTGATTTAAAATAGCATTTTGTTTAGTGTAGCAAAATAACGATTAAATGAATAAAATTTTAGAACCATTTCGGGAAAGGGAACGGCACAACTTGCCCAGAAAGTGCTATTCTTCGTCTCCAAAATATGGAATAAAAGTGATAGTTTCAAATTGCAGAAATGCGGAACGAATGTAATGTCGACTAAAATGGAATTGTACTTTTGTCACTTTTCTCTGAACGTATTCAAAACTGTTTCGTCTTTTTGTCTTCGTCAGAAGGCAAACACGCAGTACAGTTGAAACTTAAGAAAAATGTGCGTACTTCATGTATGCAAAATATACTTTATTGATAATAATAGTATATGTGAGTATGGTGTATGGTGAGTATGCATATCCGGCGCGGATAGGTGTATGTAAATACGCCACACAATATGGATGTTCAGAACGCGTACAACGGTGGCCTGTTAGGAACGTAACGACAATGCTGGAGTATAGTTTTGGTGACTATCTGCTGATCCATTTGGCTAAAAGCTCGAGCCACGAATTCCGCCTTAATCGTATTAAGTCCCGTGTCCAGCGTCGAGGAGCTCAGAATTAGTGCGGTTTCCGTACTTGTATCTACATGTGGACACAACGTGTGTACACGGAAAGCGCACACTTGTAGCCGACTGAGCGGTTCACGGGCCCCGGCGATTGGCTCGTAAAGCTTGCGAATTGCTATATTATGGATTTTGGTTTGGCAAGCCGATGCGCATAACGGTGCACTCGCAATTCTCTCGCTTCGAATACCATCAAATCGAGCATGACGAGAGATTCAATCAATGGAGCGATGAAATTTCATGTCGTTCCACAGTATATTTACTTGAACCAATGTCCCCAGCCCGCATTCCATCTGTTAAGAAGAATTTTTTGATTCCTACCCGTTTTGTCTTAAGCCGGATTCGGCTATCGTTTGTAACACCTTTGATCAACCTTCAGCAGCATCTATGAAGTCTGTTTAAATTTTCCACTCTGCTACACGTTATTTAAATCAAAAGTGTCTTTTTAATATTGCACTAACAGAATTTCGAGCCGACAAAGCTTTTGACGTCAACTATAATGTCAATTTAAAAATTATAAAAACAAACTTTAGGACTGCAGTAGTGGCATTTTGAACTGTTAATTTTCGAGTTATAAGTTTAGGCCTGTAATTAGATTGATAACCTCACGCCACATTTCTTAGGCAATTTGGTGGATCGATCGCGAGCTTTCAGTGCCCCCAAATGAATGACGCACATGTGACGCTCAACTTTAATGCATTGAAACACAAGCTTTATAACTTTCGTAATTCGCTACGAAACCACGACTCGATGGCCGACAACTTTGTTTCTGCGATTCATCTTTGCCGCGGTTTGACTCAATACATGTACACCTGCGTAACGCTCTTGCGATGCAAACTCATAAATAGTGAGTGCAGCTCACCCTTCTTCGGCGTACCACAGCCGATGTTTCAGCGAAATGAATGGAATTACCAACGTGATTTTTCTCACTTTGCAAGTTACTCCATAAATTATCAGCCTTGCGCGATTGTTTGCTCACTAAACCTCTGCGGACATCTGGCCGCTTCTCTTTTATGTGTTACGTCCTTAATTTTCATACAACACGCGTCGTTATGCTACTTCAATTTATTTCGCTGCAAATTTATTTACTATGCTTCCGCTAAACAAAAAAGACATCATTCGAATGATTTCGACTCTTTAACTGTTGGTATTTCTGTCGGTGAGAGACGGAATCAGAAAGTTCAAGGTCAACGAAAATAGGAGCTTCAATTTCAGAGCTTTAATGAATTTTTGTTATTCTGGCAAATTTTAGATATGGCTATGTCATTTTCAAAAATGTGTGAATTATTTCTTAATGAAAGTTCGTTGACATTACAAAATGTGATCATATTGAGTTTATAACCTTCGAGAATATTGTAAGAATTAATAACTATGATTATGTTAAAAATAAGTCGATCATTTTAAAAATAAGCATTTACAGTAGTGGGGTTCAATCACACATACAATAACATCCCATGTGGAAATTTAACTCGTTTACCATTTTTAATAAATAGCGTGTAATTATTTCAATGCTGGCTAACAAAAGTCGCCGCCCAATACATCGCCGATAACAAAATTTGTGTAAACCCAGTCAATTGCCGTTCATCGTTTACGATTCACAAAACTACTGTCATAACTGTTTATAATTGTAAAATTTTATAGCAATTTTTAATAAAAAAAACTTGATAAAAATAATCACTTTTATTTTAGATGAAAGTAATTATAAACGTTTATTTGCACAATATTATCAAAAATTCAGAGAACCAGCACTGATTTAGTCTAGGCCTATACTCCGACATTGTTGAGAGTATCGGTATAGAGTGTTGGTATAGTAAAATATTTCATATTTATTTATTTATTTTGTAACATTAACGGTATAAAAATGTTATCAAATTTTCTATTTCAAATGTACTATCTGAAATAATGCATATTTCAAATTTGTACTTCAAAACCGCGACATGTTTCTCATTTCTCATTTCTCATTTCTTAAACAAACTTCTTTCAGGCATATAAAACATGGCTTGATAAATCAGTCTAAGCATCGGCTGAGCTAAGAGATCCACTAGGCTCCACTGAAGTTCAATAAAAATTGAACTTCAATATTTTCTTGAAACTCTAATCCGTTTTAGAAGTAGCATGTATGAAATTTTGTGTTTTCAATAGATAAAATAAAAATAAAATGAATATAAAGAATAAAATACCAGTCATGCGTGAGTCTTGGGCCAATTGAATTTGTGAGAAGGCCCAAAAATCTTCTCCTAACTGTCCATTCGCCACCGACAAGCAACAAACGAAAAAATTTATTCAGTACCCAGGGTCATCAAGCGATATACTCTGAAAAACTAGCTCAGTGAAGTGAAAATAAAATTTACTTCTCTGTATATAAGGCAAATTCTTACTCTCGTTTTTTCTGTTATTTGGTTATTCAAATGAATGATTTTGGTTAATTTCCGATTAACGAAAATAGATTCCTTTAAAATCCAAATTTCATGATAAACTAAACCCAACTACATTTTCGCACGTCTTTTACTTTTAGAAGAATTCTTGGTTCTTCCCGAATTTGCATATCTCTAATATATACAACTTTCAACCTTAATTAGTTTAAATCTCATCATTACGAATAATAATTTTCACTTAAAACAAAATGTACTATCAATTCTATTTGGTTCTTAAAATTTTTGTTTCTCAAAACGAGTATCGATGTTTACTCATTCTTCTTACCACAGCATTTACTTTCTTGAATATAATAACTATCGTCAAGAATTTCATAACAAAGGTTTCAATTTTCCAAAAATCTTTTAATTAAGTAACCAAAGTTTTAGTACCAAAAATATGAATTCTAATAAGTCAATTATCGACAAAACTTTAATCAAACTAATACCGCAATAAGAAAATAAAAATGCATAGGAAAGTAGAACCAGAACCAGGGGGTGTAGTCATTTTCGAGCCCAAAGTTCTGCAGTCATACACGTTACACAACAGAGAGAGAATTTGCAGAGCTGATATTGCGTGAAAAGCCTTCTTCTCCCCACTACTTCAACGTTTCTCGCAGCAATTTTCGAGTTTTCTCGTGCTGTCATCTACGGCTGTAACCGGTCATTACTCCCTGACAAATTGATCCCCCTTAGGGTCGAGCAAAAGCTTCCAGGACCCGATGAAAACCTTTTCGAATATTCTCAGTTTTTACGGTATGTCCGAACACGGATGAACTGAGGTAGGGGGCCAAAATAACAAAAAAAATTGTTTATAGCGATGTTGAGATGACAAAATAAATGTCATCTCAACATTCTAAATGTCAAATTTATTTGAAAATTTTAAATTTTACCCGTGAGCCATGCAAAAACCAAACTAATGACAAGACAACAATACGACTGAACGAATACAGGACAAATGACTTCTAATGGCTACCATGGCTTTTTTTAAAGTTCACTAGGAATTTCGCAACACAACGTACGTATCAGATTGGCTAACTTCAAGGCACGGTAAACGATTACGTAGAATGTAAATCGAACCTGTCTGTCAACAGTTTAGCCAACTCTGGGCCAAAGGTTACACAGACAATTAAAAGGGGAAGATGGGAACTGTTATATATTGAAAAATGTAACTTCCCTTTTTTTAATAGTACTCCACAGGGGCAAAAATCAAAATATATGTTGATTTTATAATTTTTTTATAATTAATATATATATTTTTATATGCCATTTTTATATAAATCTTATAATGATTAAAAAATAATTCACTCTAAATAAAGATTACAAAAATAAGATTATAATTTCATTGCATACAAATGTTGATCACAGATATAGACATCATCGTGGGATCACAATCTCTAATCGCTTTTTTTATTTACACGTGATTTCCGTTTTTTTATGATTTTGAGCTTTAATTAAAGACACAACAATCAAAATAGCGACAAAGAAACATAAATATACTGAAGTCGATCAACTTATAAAAAACGTTCAAACCAAAATAATTATTTGTAGAATAACTACTTTTGCTTTGATAGTGTTTTCTCTTCGTTTTCTTGAAAACAAAATTTAATTTCATCATATACATTAAATTTAGAATACTTTATGGTATGAAGTTGAAGTGCATAAAATTGAACAGCTAGTCATTACTAATTGCCAATATTGTCATTAGTAACACGGAAAATGTAACCAAAACTTCGTCAGGTAATTCTTTTCCTTCACTCGAAATGAAAACATGTTGGTATCCCTTCGAGCTGCCAACATTATTTTTCGTTTCTCGTAAAGAAAAATATCGGGGAAATATACTATGATTCTAATAAAGTGATAAATTAAATCACAGGTTATATTTCATTCAACTATAATTTTTCAGTATTAATAAAAATAGATGTTTTTTAAGTGAAATTTTTAAATATAATGTTTTATTTAATTCTGTCGTCTGATGAGACTTTAGATATTGTAGAAAAGAAAAAATATGAAGATAACAAAAAAGAACGATGGTACTACTGTCCAATCCAAATGGGGAAGTAAGTGGTATTCAACCAAAATTATTTTCAAAAGTGGTAAAATAATATTTATTTCATTTCATTACACAGAAATAGTACTAACACTATGTTCATGCATTTTTATGTATTAATTTGCGCTGTTTTTCTCAAAGCTGATAGGAAATATCTTAAATTTATAAATACCTACACAAATGGAGAAATCATTCCTCCTATGGAAAAAGTAGTAAAAATATCTTCGGATTAGAAAGTCTTTTTCCAATGAATGAAACATTGTATTTGTTGATATTATTTTTATTAATTTGTAAGATGTAAACAGAAAAATCAATACTATCTATATAATACTGTACTATAAAGTCGAATAACGCAATATATAAATATACAGTATTGCGAATCAATTTTAACATCAAACAATCTCAACAAGATGTTATTGTGATTACAGCTTGTAATCATTATATTTTGTAACATACTATGCATCAAATGACACGATAATGAAGACCGCAAAACGATCACGAATCAATCAATGTGTGAATTCAATAACGATTGAAATCTCATTTTTGTGATTATAATGTGATCTAGGCGTGATCACTCGAGCTGATCATTTTTTGATCATCATGTAATAATTACTTTCACAATTGTGACTCGTATCATAAGCAAGATTCACTCTAAATGGCCTTTTGCAATTTACACAGCACGAAAAGTTATCTGAAATTTTTGTTAAAATTACAGACAGATGAATTTTAAGTAGACGGGAAAGGAGTGCATCAATAACTATTTGAGTGTTGAGTGAAAACAAATTACTGAGCTTGTCGAGATCGAAGTCATATTTTTTCAAATTCTGGTGTTAGTATCAGCTCAACTAGACAACCTGCTATTGTATCGCATTGTCAACCATCGCTAATTTGCCTTGCAAAAGCAACGGTGAGTTAGATATGGCGTTTTGCTTAAATGCAGTACGTCGCAAATGTTGACTGAGGTTTCTTTGTGAATCAAGACACTTCAGTTAAAATGACTCTCTCGCGAGCGGTTTGAATGTGAAGAGCAAATGGCGTTATATTGCAAGAGCATCGAGTAGGAAGCAACGACCTAGGATGTTGTTACTCGTAGACAATCTGAGCTTTTCTGGTAACGTTTCAGGGAAACCGGATATGATGTCAGATTCTGTTCCTTTGACTCGACGCATGGAGCTCGTCTGGACGTGGGCGAAGTAATTCTCGGTTTCCATGAAGTCGACCTAGAAATACCTTCTAAACATAAGCGTCCCGTCAAGTCGCATATTATTTCCGCACCAAGACGTAATTGTTTAACAATGAAACTAAACACTCGTCTGGGAAATTAAACGAATACTTTTTCAACGGGCGACCCATTACGTAGGCGGAAAAGTACTCGCTGAAATAACGTCGTCAGTCATTACGTTGAGGAGATGAAAGGCAGTTTATTGCTAATGTCCACAATTCCTTCGGGAGCTATTTTATATGACTTTACGCTAGCTGGAATCACTAGATTCATTATTGCAATTAATATTCTCGATTGACCTATCTGTATATAACGTATTAGAAATATTTCATTTTATTCCTATTTGTGATTTTGGCCTATGAAATTTCCATCCACAAAAGTTTTTAATTTAAATGTTAAAAAATATTTGAAAGTAATTCTTTTGTTCAGGAATTAAATGCTTTTAAAACCCGTTTGATAATTCCAATGATTGTTTACTCTCTTGCACTGTGTTCATTGTATAATTTTATATTTAAAAAATGATCTTTTTCGTTATTAAAACAAGCAAATAAAATTATAAGTAAGTAAGTAAGTGAGCGAGAAAAATTGTTTTTTCGTAAGTCAGAAAGTCCGAGAAGACCGCGGAAGCAGGTTCCATGGGTAACCATCAGAGAAGCAGTTCCACAGAGGCCACCCGAATCGTTTCTGTAGTCTGCTCCGGTAGAATATCCATTAGTTACATCACTGTTGACGAAGCATGTTATTTCCCTTGTGTACGTCGTCTGGCCTCCACCTCCTTTACCTTTCCCTCTCAATTTCGACGTACCTTCCTACCTTTGTCGTTTGTTGTAGCTTCAGAAAATTGACAATAATATATCGAATCCTCTTAGAGAGAAGATCCGAAGTCATGCAAGGTTGGAATAAAAATGTAGCACACCAAAACAAGGCCACTGACAAAGCAAACGGTCGAGAAAAGAAGCAAGTGCGATGAAAGATGGTTAAACGGTTTTTAGAATTGAATTTTTGCAACTGAGAGCAACGACCTGGCACACAATCGCAACAGTGAAGTACTTGATAATTTGGCTGCCATAGAATTATAAAAGCTGCGGATTTTTGGCTTCGAGTAAACAATGGCCTGCTAATGCCAGTTCGCTGCTAGGCGCAAATTGAAAACGGAAATGTATTTTTCTTCCGCTGCCAAATGGTCGGCGACATCCCATAATTCGGAGACAGTTACGTGTGCATCGCAGCACAAAATATTTCGTTGTTTCGCTCGCGTTTTGCAGAGTTTCCGCTGCGTCTTGCTGCCGTATCGTCAATAATAAGACACAGTGCTCCAGCTAAGCGGAAATAAACAAAACTCGGACTCCAAGTTGAGCGACTAAACGTGATAAGTCACTAACTTTCATGTGTTTTGTTTTCTCTATTATACACGTTTGCGAGTTAGTGGCACTTCAACTCATTGTTTTCCGGAAAATATATATACTTTACCTAAATCTCCTACCACTATCAAAAACAGTGATACAAAATATTATTATAATAATCATACATATATACGATATACTGTGGAACGATTTATCAGTTCTCTTAATTTTTTAAATACTTATATTATTGAACACCTTTTAAATTTTCTTTAACTAACGTTTTCTTACATTGTACTGATTCTTAAAAAAGTTACAACTCTCACGAACGAAAATTTGGTCACTGAAAATATATAATAAATATCATGTTAACTATCAAATATTATTCTTATTTCTGGAAAAAAATTGTACAAGCAACAATATATTTGATTTATATTTTCAAAATATATTTTCGTCCGTGAGGAAAGCCAAACTGTTAAATTCATTATAAAAAAAGGAAAATCAAACCAAGCCAAGACAAGATTTTTGCATTGCCATGAAGAAAATCCACCAAACTTGTTATCAGTTTCTATCAGTTTGCATTATTGTTTCTACCACCTCAGTAGAAATTTGATTTGGACATCGATGTCTGCTGATCTGGATCTCATCACGCTGAAAATAAAGTTGCAATAATTTTGATCAAGTGTTTCATAAATGAAAGATAGACGTCATCTTTGAAAATAAACTACCAAACTGTTTTGTAAAAATTGTAAGCTGTTTTATAAAAAGTACCAAACACTGAATACAAATTATTCCATTTTTGGTACTTTTGATCAAACAGTTAGATCATTTTCATCAATAATGGATTATGTTCTCCAGTTATGGAACATCTTGGTAAAATAAATTTATTTAAACTATACGCGGACAGAAATCCTACACATGATTTTACTGTGATTCGTATTACTGCTCCGTAGCTGACATTTGGTAGAATTCACCATAAAACGATTAATATTAATTTAGATCGGATTGAAAGTTATAAATTTTACACTAAACATTATTTGATTAATCTGAAAATCGTTCAAAATTTAGTAAATTAATGTCGGTATTTTCTTAAATAAGTTTAATTATTACAAAAAAAAATGAAAAGAATTTTAGTGTAAAAATACTAATTCCCTTGCTTGCTGAATCTTGTTCACTGCCGTACCGATCCAATACCAATAAGATGGCGAACAAACTCATGCTTTCTCACATGTATGAGAATTTACTCGTTGCAGTATATAAAGACTAATGATTCTATTCTTCTTATATGTTATTACGATACGATATTCATGTGCATATGTGCGTTAAAGTTAAGTTAAGTTGAGTTAAATTAAGTTAAGTTAACTCCTTCATTAGAAATAATAAAAGTATAGATTGCCAAATAAATAATTGAAATAAAAAAATATATTAGGGAATTTAATTCTTCTAAAGAATACGAATATTTTTCATAATAAATCTTTATACAAACAAAAATCATTTTTACTCAAACATTTGTGAATTGACATTATTGAAATGTTGAACTTTTCTGAAACTTTTATTATTATTCATCACTAAAAAAATTATTCAATATTGTTCGAAAATTTGTAACTCTTCACTAATGAATCATAACAAAATTTCGTATAGAAGATCTTTCCGTGTAAATTGAAATTACACCAATTATACAGATTTGCCTGTCAATAATTAAATCTTCGACGAATAAACACAAATTCGTCAAATGTGAGATTCAGGCCAAGTTTAGCCTCTTATCAACTTTCTAAATATGGAAATTGAAAATTTCCTTAAATTTGTATATAATGTTTTCAAATGCTTAGAAGTTTGTTTTAAAAGTGCTCGTATTTTTGTACTGTTCTGTGGATTTTCGGTTCAACAATAATGAGTAGAACTTTTCTGTGTGCAGCACAACGAAAGACCCGTTGGTTTGAATGAATCATCAAAATAAAGCCATGATACGAGTTATGTACACTTGAAAAGTCAAAAACTTTGATTTACGCCATGATTACTTCAGTCAAGGATATCTTTACTTTGACTAACAAAAAGCCTTGAATTAATGTATTCAAGAATCTTGTTACTCGGCGTATCACTCGGACCACGAATAAACAAAATTTTCACGCTAACGAAATAAAATAGCAAAGAATGTAAGGAAAACTTTCGCGCCATGCAAAAGCCTTGGCTGCGAATTGCGGAGATGCCAGGTAAATTTCTCAGCAGTCTCTGAAGGCTCATTTATCGTGTCACGAATGATTCGCAAACTTTTCGTTTGAGCGGTTCGTTAGCGATGCTAATCCGTTGGTTGAATGCAAGTTGGCCTAGACTATAAAACTGAAGGTTTCGAAGTTCGTCGGGCTGGATATCACAGAGCTGCGTGCATTCACCGTTCCATATCGCACGTAAAAAGTGCATTCACACCACAAAGGTTGAAAGTTCAAGCTATATTGTACTACATATAGTCTTCAATTTTGAAATAGTTGTAAAATAAAAGTCCGGCGAGAGAATCTCTATTGCTTGTGATTTTTCAAATCCGACTTATCGCAGTCTGGCTCATCATCTACGAGAAAGTCTGGCGTCTGTGAGATTGTCACAGGTATAACAGAGTGCCGGGCTGAATTGGAGAACGAGGTGTAACGACGTCGTTACGAAGATATACATAAACGCATCTTGGTCCTTGACGTCCGCCTTATCCTCGTAGTAGAGCGATTATAGCATACCGCCGTAGGGATATAACGGCAGTTGTGGCTTCATAAGCCGACCCCGGCATACCTAGCGATCTTCACAAGCATTGCGATATACACCCTAATGCTGAGTCTAAAGAATCTTGCCATTAATATGCCGTGTACCATGCAGTTTCACTTTTCCTTTAGTCCAAAGGAATGCCACCGCGCACCGCTTTGATGATGAAATTGTCTTTTGCCAATACCGAGGGTGATTTTCAATCGACTGATCTTCTTGGAATTAATGACGCACTGATACACGTAATGATACGCGCTTAAATTATATTTTTTTGCAACTGTGCATTGGTAAAAATGATAAAAGTACTAGTTTTAAAGCTAACTTAGTAGAATGTTTAAATGAAATTCGTCTAAGTATATGTTTTCCGAACAAATTAAATTTCGCTCCAATCGTTTTGTACGTTCTTTTGTCTCTTGTTTAACTCACTAATTGAACAGTCTTGAAAAAGAAGCTCTCAAGTTGCGGGGCACATAGAAATTAAATTGCCTTTTACATTATTTTATTTTTTTACAAAGTTTGTGTGTCTTACATCTACAAAAATAATCCTAGTTTGAAAGGATTTGTTCTATGTCTCGTGAAATTTACATTGTTTCCTTGTAACTTAAATGATCTGCAATTATCAACTACCGCAAGTGATTTTACACATGCAATAGTGATTTTTTATTACGTTTGTGTGAAAACCACCGAAAGATATGCCAAAACTAAAAAGATTATTCATAACTACACATCACGCGGGTTTTTACACGTGCAGCTACGCAATCAGCGAGAACGAATTTATTGAGCAAGCGGTCCTCTCGTCTGCATTGCACTCATTTTTTCTGTCCGATCGTTACTTCCTCACTGCGAACAGTCAGCCCTAGTTTTGTCATGAATATAACTCCCTTGACAATGTAACTCTTTTCCGCACCGAGATCTAATATTGTCGACAACAATGGAGCATCGGGTAAGCAAAATTAGCAGTGTTTCAATATCGTGAAGCAGAACTGATGGCTCGACAAAAGAAAAGTGTTATTTCATAATGCGCCATCGTCTATTATCCGTCCGGTCCTTAATGATATTCGTGCACGATTTAATTCCGAGACTGCACAAGCCGGAAGCTTAGGTAGGATGTTGTGCCGGCGCTGCATGTAGCCGACGTGCACAATGAGGATGAACGAGAGTAGTCCTGTAGGTGGCGCGAGGGGGCTCACTGCTATTTTCATGTTTCTGCCAGTGCGACATGGGGTGCGTTGAATCGTCGTGCGCCCGACAACCATACATACAACAAAGTTACAACACCGTGGAATTAAACGCACACCGGTTCAACTCGCTGGGAAACCTCACAACAGAAAGTCACAAATTACTCGCGGCCCGATTGAAAAAGCTTATACTAACTTTTCCGTACTAACTTGTCTTCGACCAGACAAATTTGTTTTTCTATTAGCCCTCGTATAAAGGTTATAACATTTTCTTTAAGAGAAAATGCGTGCCAAAACTCTGAAGTCATATAATTTCTGTTTATTATTTTTTTAATATAAAAATTTCATTCTATTTGGTATGCATTGAAATGTGTGAGTCGTTAGTCAGTTGACGGTCTATTGAAATGATAATAATGAGAGTGCAAAAGAAAAATGCGAATGGAACATAAGTAAACGAAGCTTGATCATGGGAGAAAAGAAGAAAAGCTGTTATTTCCTGGGGAACATAAATCCTACATCGAAATGAGTTTAAAATCGGAAAACGACAGGACGTATTTTCCCGACAGGAAGAGAGGAATCTCATTAATTCATCCCTGGATTCTGCAGACAGGGGTATCAAAACTTTTCTCGATGTCGAAATCCAAGTTGCGTGAGTTTGTCGTCGAGGACGTCACTATAGCCGACAGTGATTCAGTCGTACCCATATAGCAAAATCCACACCGGGCAAAAGCGGTTCGGCTGACGTGAAAATCGCACAAGACCAAGATACGACGAAGTGTGACGTGAAAATTAGATTTCGGGATAAATTGCAGCTCTGCTGTTATTCAATGAATTCTCATTGATAGTCGATCATAGAACGTCGACGTAGTTCGTAATTAAAATCGTTAGATCAAATGTTGTTCACTAAAAATTTTATAGTTTACTGAGTTCTCACAATTATCTTTCCAATGAACATATAACATGCAAAACAAGCCTTATAACTTTCTTTCTTTTTTTTTGCAAAGAATAATTTTAACGAATTGACGAGAAGGTCCAATTGTCAAAGTTTGCAAACAAAATAAGTCACTCAATTCTGACAGTGAAACTAATTTTCAGAGAATTATGTGGCCAAGCTAAAACACTCCATATTTTCTTGGTTTTTGAAGGAGTATTACGCCATAAAATATCCTCAATCAAATTGAACAGCTGTGCAAACGCAATCGACTAAATACGGTCTTTCCGATTAAGACATAATCTTGTTTGATTATACCTCAAGGTGTAGCTGCCGGCAAAGGCAATTAGATTTACTCACCATGCACCCGAAGAATACATTTCTATAGACATAGTTCATGATGCCCGACAAAGTTTATGAACTATTTTCCAACTGAAAAGGAGTACCGAATTAGAAAAATTGTATTAGTGAGCTCTTCTAAAAAAATAAAAATCTTAAGCGGAATCATACAACAAGAAAACGAAGAAGTATGTTTGGTTAAAAGTATTCGATATATATCTTTCTTATACGTGCGTGCTTACATTTCGTCATTATAAGTGAAAGAATTCTTTTAATGTGGGACATGCAATTTCACGTAATAATCAATTATTTTTGTAAATTCCAATACTAATTTTAATTAAAAAAATTTACTTTATCATAGCTGAGATATTCAATTAAAAAATTGCCAAAATGTTATGCATAAATATTCAAAACATGCAGTTTTAAAATAGGTTAAAATCAAATATTTAGAATTTTAATTTGTAAGACTTCGTATATTGCCAGATTATTTATAATAATAAAACAACACATGGTTCATTTTAAAACAAATTCTTACTTCAATCTTGATAAAAAAAATAATTTTTAACCTGCAAATTTGAATAAAATAATTTTGAAAGTGGTGTGAGAGACAGATATTATGAACATTTTACAGAATTAGTCATGTATTGTTGAAATTATTATAATCAATTATCATTTGAAAAACACTATTTTTACTGTACTGATGATCCCACCTTAAATCAATACACTCGATGTAATACAAAGATAATAATTATTCTAGACGATTTTTGTTCGCGTGACGATAAGAGGATAAACTACTGTTAGAGGACAATGAGTCATCCACGACCAGCGATAATGATAATTGAAACGCGTAGTATCGTTTGGAATGCATGAATGCAGGTATGCCGTATATACTGAATGTGCGCAACCGCGGCACATAAGTATTCATCGTTATTCACAAACCATAAATCCTATCAATTGCAAGCTACGTATGTACGTTGCGCAGTCGCCATCGGTTATGTTTTCTACTGCACACCTTTTCATAAAAGGACGACACTTTGGAAATGGCCCTTGCAATTAATGTTTATCGAATTTTCAAATTTCAAGTTATTCCAGTTTTCGAACGGAAGAAATATTCTTTTATAATACATAATTTAACACAGAAATATCTGATCGTTTAGAAGTATATAAAAAATTGCAAGATGAATATTCAATGTAACCGGAAGTTCATTGAATAAAAATAAAGTAACACGACGCCTAGGAAATTTAATTGGAAATCTGAGATATTGCATTCCACCACGACATTTATTAAATTCGTATTATCATCCTTAGAATGATGAATAGCAATTGCCGCGCTCGTAGCGTCCATTACGTGGCAGTTTATCGGCTGCAGATTGTCGCTGGTTTGAAAGAATGCTAACAAATTCCCATTAATTTCAAAACTTTGGACAATTTTTTTGCGCAATTATTCGCGACGAGCCACACTTGCTTTTTTGTCACCTCTCGTCGCAGCGGAAATTGTGTTTTCAAACTCTGCATTTCTATATCATGGAATGTTCGTGAACGGTAATCATTTTTTATCTCACTGTTGGCAATACTTCGGTCTACTGGGAATCGATTAATCGGCCCACCTGCGATTTCCGGTCGAATGACCGAGCGTGGCGTAACCCAATCAGAGACAGCGAGCGTTAATTTAACGCCACGCTTTAGGGAAATCCGCTTTTTGAAAAGCTGCGCTCAATTGCTGCAGATCGGTAAGGGACTATCAGAAGCTACTATTACGCTTATATTTTCTGCTTGCTGCTTAACCTAATGTTCAAAATCTCACTTTAAATTACATTTGACGAATTGGGAATTTTATAAAAATTCTCAGAAAAAAAACTTACAAGTTTGTATCGCCAACTTAGTCAGAAAGAAGAAGCGTATTTATCGTTAGTTTTACATTAAAGTATGAATTTTTACTGAAGTATCACTGTATACAGTAAATATTCCAAGTTTTGTGAAATTGTATAAAATATTACTTGAAAGTCGTCTGACATCTGCGAAAATTGTGGAAGAAAATATAAAAAGTCTTCATCATACACGTTTCTGTTAAAAAATGAGGCAGTAGTTTGGCTTAAGAATAAGTCAAACAAACAATGCTAGCGTACGTTTATTTTATCGTTTTGTTTCTCAGTCCACTGTTACAAATAGAAAAGTCTTACAAAACACACAAACTCGACGCGTACGACTATAACTAAAATTCAATTTACTGCACCCGTGCCAGAAGTCAGCTGCGGCTTTCGCAGAACAAAACCCACAAGCGCGTGTACACATTAGTTAGACGGAAAAAGTAAAAGGCGCGGCAAGTAAAACAGTAGCGCAAGCGGAGTGTCATTTCGTGCACCGCACGAATAATTCAACGTAATTTCGAGATTCGCTTCGTGTCTTCTGTAGCTTCGGCATTCAATAAATAAATAGCTCTTGGGCCGAGAAAAATCGTGGTCACTCGAGCATGTCACGGAATTCCGCTCAATTTGTCGTGCAGTCTGCGACACGGAGCTTGCAAGTTTCCGTGCGATAAACTGCATGAGGCAAACAGGACGAAGCGTTAAATATTTGAAAATGACACGAAAAAAAAAACGCTTTTTCGGCATGGAGAGCGCGGCTAAACAAGCGACGAATATTTGGCTTGAAGAGGGTGTGCAAAATTGATGCGTAAGTATGTTGGGCACGGCGTCGAACCCTTGTCGGTTGCTCGGAATTGCATTAAATCCCGCTCCACTGGTCGCAGTCAAAACTCCAATTTAAAAGTTCCCGGCGGACAGTTCGTGGCAATTAAAAACGTCCCGTGAACTCGACGCTGAGCCCTTCCGAATAAATAGTTCGTCACGTCACTGATAATTGTCCTAGTCGGTAATATTTTGCATCCGGAATTTTGCACGTCTGCTTTCATGTCCCAACTTAAAATGAAATTCGGACGAGATACATATACAACGCGCTTTTGATTTACCTTGATTAATGAGATTCCAACGAAAAAGACCTCACCTTCCCTTCAACTTCCTTTCATCCGGAATTTTTCTATTCGCACGGCGCACCAGTCAAATTTCTCCGACGAGGGAAAGAAAAATATTTTAGTTGTAGAAATGAGAATCTGAAATAGCGAAGCGCGCAAGGGGCTTAAAATGTGACGTTTATGAAGCGTTCTTCTTCATTCTCATTTTCAAGTCGGTCTACATGATTTATGAAGCGATTCTAACATTTCAAATGTGAGGACGATGAATTCTTGAAAGATTTTGTAATTTTTTTTATCCGCTTGAAGAACATATACAGGCCCACAAACAAAAAAGTTTCACGACCCTACATTATTTCAAATCCTGCACAAATTTTTGTGAGAGTTTGATTCCATTATTTTAATTTTTACATCACTAGTTTCAAGTGCACGCTGCGCGGGCTTGTTATTAATTTTCATTTTCTTTGAACCTTTTAGTATATTTTACTGACACTCAAAACGTTATACACCAAACTGTCAAATTTATTCAAAAAATTTGAAATTCCACCCGTTAGCTAATCAGAAATCGAATAAACTTTGTATTGTAACATTGTAACTTCATTCTGGCAACCACGGCTCTTTTTGTATCATTAACTTTTTTAATACTACTACTAGAATGTCGAGCGCGCTTCGCGCGCTCTCCCCCATCAGATTTTGAAATTTTACAAAATGAATTTAAATACCTCGGCGCGCGCCTTCGTTTCGATTC
>JAQQRF010000815.1:0-25700 GCA_030523145.1 Trissolcus brochymenae | reverse complement strand
CTTAAATTTATATGCTCATTCACGCTCACACTCATATTTTATCTGCCTGTATCACACTCATCCCTGATTATGTATTATGATTATTATTTTTTGTTTTTTCTTACTGTAAACTTTTGTATTTGTATTTGTAAATGATTTTCCAAATCTTATCGGCCATACTGGATTTCCAGAGGCGTTATATTTTGAAATAAATAAATAAATAAACCAAAATTATGAAAGGTTAATCGAAATCGCACGCCTGCTTTCAAAGAGTATTATGACAAAAGTTGGCACCCAATCAGAGAAGATTGGGTGACGTGTTTTATGAAAAAGTTCAATTTCAATATTGTAACTAACAGCAAATTAGAATCTATCAATTCGAAAAGCAAACAAGTTGTGCGAAAAAATAGTTCACTTATTGATTTTATAAACGATTTTTTATATGGCTAAATTGTAAGAACTTCCAAATTGACTCGAAAGTCAGTTACTCTCTGTACAAAAATCCTTTTGCACAAGAATCAGATGTCACAGTGCTTGCATATCGGAACTTCCTCACAAAATTTTCTTTCAATTTGGTGAACAAACAATTAATAGCAGCGTACACCTACGACGAATCGGATTAATCGAATTTTGCGACAGCAAATAATAGCTGTAATTGCTCATGTTTCACTGCTTGTGAAAAATGAGAAAAAAATCATTTGCCTTGTAAACACATTTTTTTATCTAGGAATGAGACTAATTTACCATTGTTTTCCGAGTCCTTATGTGATGCAAGGTAAAAACGAGCATTTGTTATGCGAATCAGCGATGTTTTAGAAAAAACTTCTACAAACAAGAATGTCATTTCGACGAAAAAAAAAACATTAATGAAAAGAAACATATTGAGAGAAAAAAAAATTCGAGTGTACCGGAAAAACTCAAAATGATAACATCATACTCTAATAATTTAAAAACAACTGCGTCGTTGTCATGCCATGAAAGATTTTACGAAAAAATAGAACTATTGAGCGAATTAGATATATACAAAATGGAGAGTTGATAAACGAGTGATTAAAACTTGTCGAAATTGATGATGAAGATTTGTGAAAACAATTTGAGAAATTGTGTTTCCAAGAAAAAACCATTGATTTACAGGGAAAAAAACGAAGAAACAAATTCTTTAGAAAGCATACAATTTTCTAAAGGTGTAAAAGTGCATGGAAATCCAAAAGAATCAAAAAAACGTGTGTAACAAAAAGTTTAAAAAAAAGTCAAGTTGGTCAATGAAAAGTAAAAACTTGCTGTTTTTTTTTTCAAAGACAATCTCTTAAAAATAAGATAAAATTAAAATAATTAATTAATTAATTTCTTTTTTGTTTGTATAAATTGTACGCGAATCTTAAAATATAACAACAATGTATTACTTGTTTATCTCACATCTCATACGTTAAATAAATTGAATAAATAAAAAATAAACTAAACAAATTTTGTATTTAAAAATAATATTCTTATTTGAATAATCACGTTCAAACTATTTCAACAAACTATTTCAGCTTATTAAATAAATTAAATTTGAAAATGCGCAGTTTGTACCGATGAAAACATTATTTTCAATGAGACTTCACTATCGGCAATAAATGTTGCAGCACAATAGAAGCAAATCCGAGGAAGCACATGACTATAATATATATACCACATATAACTATCACGATATAAGTTCACTTGTACTTAAATACTGTCACTTTTGTATTTAATTGCCTTTTTTTACATAATATCCCTTGAAAATAAAAGTAGGTCACAAAAATTGAACTCTTGATTAGAATTTGTGAAATAAACTACTAATAGATTTAATGAAAATACGTGCGTGTATAAGAACGCGCGAAAGAGGCAAAAATTTCGTTGTACACGACACATACACGTGAGTGGGGCTAGCCACTGCCTTTTATCAATTTGTCTTATCCTGATGTTTTTATATTCATAAACTTAACCATTTCAAATTTGTAAATTTTTTTGACATTTTATTTTATAAACCTAAGTGAATTCAACCTAAATTGTCAAAATCAAACACTGCGTTCCATGTCAAATTTGAAATCTTAGGGTTCGAATAGAAATAAATTTGGGTGAGAACAATAGATAAAATTTACTTTGGTCGCCGAAATACCTCTAATTTAGGGTTGAAAATTGGTAAGGGTACGTAAAAATAAATTCTCAATAGAACTATGAAGTTTTTTTTATAAATTCGCAGAAAACTCGATAAAAGAGATATCAATCGAATGAACACAGGTTGTTATTCACAGTAATTATCTTTTTTTCTTTTTTCAGCGATTCTCATTGGCTCTCCCAATTGCGGACTTTCTAAATAAACGTAATGGGATAAACGTAATACACTTGTTTTTGTTACACAAAATTGTTTAATTTTAATTATTACGGTTTGATAAGCTATTTTTATCAAATTATATTGTTTTTACTATCGTTTTACTTATTTATTACTAGTAGTATGAATTAATTTTTTAATGATAATTGTTTTATAAATATAAACGTGTTACTACGAATTTCATATTATTTCTATTTCTCAATGTGTTTATAACAATTGTAATAATGACTATACCTTAGTTTGAAAAGTTTTTTGGTCAAAATAATAAAAAAATATCCTTTTAAATTTTTCGAATTAGCATATTCATATATCATATAAAATATAAAATAAAACAACATTCAAAACATCAGAAGATGATCTAATACTTTTATACTATAAATAATAAAGTTGGAGATAAAAGTAGAATGAGAGAAAAGTAAAATTTTGATGAAGTTAAAATGTTGGTGTTTTTCTTTAATAATATTTGTGTAGATGGCGTTAGTATATCGCGCGATAAGGTGTGTCTCTCTGGTGTGTATACACACAAAAGACCGTTGCATAAATGCTCGCAGACTTGTGTTCGATAGTCCCAATCTGTTGTCGTTGCCCAATTTCAAGTTAGCCTGATTTTTTAAACAAACATTTTTTACGTTTTTAGCGTAAGTGTTATTCCACGATGGCTGATATCATTGAGAGACTTGGACTCGGTACTGAAGTCCGGGAACTCAAATTAGGAACGAGTTTCACCAATGATAGATCCTCGGCATTCCATACCTTAAAATGTAAGTTGCCTTTTCACAATTTCAATTCTTTTCATTCAATCTCGATCTCGATGTTTTTTGCTTTTTAATATTTATTTGACCCAAGTTAAAATTGGATCAATGTTCGAGGTTAGTTTTTAACTCGATTTCTTAAAAAATGAGCTTTTAATTGTTTCAGTTACTGTCACGATATGTGTACATTATTTTGTTCTATGTTTTGATAAATGAAATATCTGGTATCGTTATATTCTATGTGCTTGTTACAACTTTTGTATTTTCAGTTGCATTGTCAATTTTTTCAAGGTTCTTATGAATGTTTCTCTTTCTTATTGGTAACTTTCCCTTTGAGACTGTCAATTTATCCATCAGGTCAAAGATTGTTTGATAGTATCTGTTGAATGCTCCAATACAGTTCATATGAATCTTCCAAATAATACCAAATGTTTTAATAAAAATTAGTTGCTCTTTTTGACAAAGCACGTTGAGAATTAAAATCTGCTGTTAAGATTAGATAAAATTTCTTTTATTTCATGTAAATGATTAAAACTTATGAAAAGGAAACTCATTTAATTTCATGCTTTAAAATGACATATCATTGTTTCAAAGAATTCATTAATTCAAGATTTTTTCAATTTTTTTTTCAAGTCGAAAAATTAAAAAATTAAATTAATTCTAATTAATGATTGTCATTGAATTTTTCAGACGATTTTAAGCCAGCAAGTGTAGATGAAACAAAAGTAGCGACAGTTGACGTGGGAAACAGTAATAATATGACTGTCACAGTGCCTCATTTTGATGGTTCCGGAACATCCCATACAATTTTTAAAGGCTCGCAAAAACCTTACCTGAAAGAGTGTGTGCTGATCATTGATCATGACACAGGCGAGATCACTTTGGAAAGATTATCTTCGAATATTCAAGTCAAAAAAACTCGGTAAGGATGATACTTTAAAATGAAGAATCAGATGCTTTAAAATACAATGTTGATACATTTTTTTATTTTGTTTTAGTGGTTCAGCAGTGCCTTCTAGTATGGGAATGAACACCACAGCTCGGCCTGCAACCCCCAGCGAAATGAAAAAAAGTCCGTCTGGTCTGAGCAAATCCAGTCCGCCACTGGAATCCTTGCAGTTAAAAAAGAGTCCTCCAGCAGAACCTATGAAGAGTCCGACTCACAGCAGGACGAATAGTAGGACTAAAGTTGTTTGTGGGAAAAAGAAAGAGCCAACCTTTGAACTTCCTGGAAAGAAGGTTTCAGGTCGTTTTTCACCTCACTCTAAGAAGAGTCACAGCCCCTCTCTCGGCAGTAGTACTAGGTAAGAATTAAAAAAATAATAACGATATCGTTTGAAGATTTACTTCAATATATGTTTCGTTCCTTTAGTCCTCCCATGACACAAGGTCCAGGAAGTCTGCCTCTGATTGGCCTGGATGATGATTTTGATATGTCTTCTTTGGCACCAGCTGCAAACTCCTCAAATTCTCTGAAGCCTATATCACAAACACAAAAACCGACTTCATTGGCGCCACAAAATATCAAACTTGAACCTGCACACTCTCAACTCAGTGATTCGAGCTCTAGTAGCAGCTCGAGTTCTTCTGACAGTTCGGACAGTAGTGATAATGAAAGTGATGCTCCTGTATCTCAACCAGTGTTTCCAAAACCAACAAATGGTATTTACCAGTTATACATTTTTCAAAGATGATTGGAAATTTTAATTAAAAGGTATTAACCAGTTAAAATTTATTTTGTAGACCGACTGCCAACATTGCCAGACAATTTACTAAGTGATGATCTGAAATTATCAGAATCCGAATCCGATAGCGACTAAACTAACGGTTAAAGGATGTAGAAGTGTTTATATACTTCAGCGACGATGTATTGTATATAACTTGTTTAAAGTCTGGTACTTTTAATACAGACTGAATGATTTTCTTTTTCTTTGTATATATATATATATATTTTATTTATATATAAAAATTTCTGAAATGGTGATATAATGTTAATAGAATAAAATATATAAAAATCATATAGGTATAAATGGGAAACAATCTGAGAATCAAACAAGGTTTTTCAAAATGAATTTTCATTGATATTGATAGTATATTATGGTTTTTGTTGAAACAACAACTTTACTCTAAGTTCAAAAGAGTTTTGTGAAGGTTGTACATAGAGTAAGAAATAGTTATAAGAGTTGTATCAAGTGGCATAATACGTTTCAGAAAAATAATTCACAATTGCAGTATCCATGCAACTAATTATAAAGTACATAGGTAAATAGAATTATCAATGTTTAAGGAAAAGTTATGCTTTTAGTGTCAATATATTTGTTCAACATTATATTAATATTCAATCTTGTAAGAATCGTCTTGCTCACTTTTTTTATTTTAACATATAATAATTTTGTATACGATAGAAAAACTCTATATAAATGATAAATATAATTTCTTTGTCTATGAAAATTATTAAGGAAAAAAAATAAAACATTGAGTTAGAAGTTGTCTGGTTCATTTTGGATTTTTTTTTCTTAGATATAGCTTGGAAACTTATAATTGTTCCCTTTTCATACCAATTACTTGATATTTATTTTGAAATGATTTCTTGGTCTCATTGGTTACTTTGTATGTTCCTATCTGGTATTTTTGGATTACAGATATTTAAAGTCATTAATAGAATCTGAACCAGCGTTAACCCTCACCTACACATATACGGTCAAAAATTATCTGTTGGGATTTTTTTCATAAAATCAGTATTTAACTTTCGTTGATAAGTATTTTAAATGAAATCTTTATTAAGAGTTATGAATTTATCGCTTAATTTGAGCGTGATGCTCCGACAAATAAACAAAAAAATAAACATTTTTTAATTTTATATATTGGTAAAGATATATATATATATGAATGTTCCGTCAATGAGGAACAAAAAAATAAATAAAAATGTACAAAAGAAAGGATCTTTTTTGAATATTTTTTGAACGATATTATGAAGAATTTTCGAAGACATTAAAGGTAAAGCTGCCCTGATAAGCAGATTTACGATTATATTTAGTAAATTTCAACCTGGAAACTAGAAATATAAACCTGGAAACAAAAACATTTTATATAGAACTTTTTAAAGCTCTCAAAATTCTCCCGATTTTGACCAGAAAAAATACCACACCCAAAAAATCTGTAACATGGTCGAAATTGCTATAACTTCCTTAAGTTTTCTAAAATGTTGGAAACGATTTTAATTTTTGAGCCGAAATAACAAATTATTTCGGCTAGACAAAATTTGTCAAGAATGTTAAAAAATGTTCAGTTTGAACGAATTGAATTGATTTTTGTATTATTTGCTTCTTTTATTTTTAGCAACTTAGGGCTATTATTTTGGTGACTAGAATTTTTGGCGAAAGTTTCATGGAATTGAAGTCTGAAACGTTTCAATTTGTAAAACGTTTTTCTTTGAATTTTAGACAACCAGTATGCTGAAGGCAAATCATGAGCTTTGTGTGACTTCTCTGTCACTCTATGTTAAAAATAAAGATTAAAAATTAGTGTTTACGACACAGTCGAGTCATTGCTGAGCTTGATTGATCAATTGCGACAGATAGGCTGGAGAAGGTTTGTTTCTTTAATATGAAGATCTTGTTTCTAAAAATAATATGGATTGTAATAGTTTTACAGTAATTTTAATATTTAATTATTATTTTTGTTTTTAATGTTAACTTTATTACGAAAATGTGAATATAAAATAGCAATAAAATTTTGTTTTTATTATAAAACTGTGAAATGCGTTTAATGCGATGAATCTGAATAACTAGAGAAATAAGGAAAGAATAGAGAAATTAGTTGGCAAAATAAATTGATACTTGAGATATCAGGAGTTACAATTCAATGGAATTAAAAAACAATTTATTTGATTTTCGAAACAAAAAAATTTTTCACGATATTTTTTAGAACCCTTTCGTGTGTGTGCCCTTTGGTTATTACAATAACTTTGTATTATTATTATTTGTATTATATTATTTTATTATTGTGAAGTACGCAAATGAAAATTTGCGTACTGAAAATTTTTTTACACAAATTTGTTAAGTAGAAAAAGGTTTTCCTTAACTTTGTTTGTGGAATGCATTAAATAAATTATTCAAAATAATGTTAAACCGTAGATATTATTTATTGTTGGTATTAGCTTGGGCTCTCGATAAAAATAATAAATAAAAAATTCAAACAAACCCGCGTTATATCGTTTACGAAAAACAAGATGGCTGGCAAGACTGTTTTTTTTCTGACAGAAAACATTGTACACACGGAATCCTGATGTGATATAAATTGAATATTTTTTCAGTTAAGTGATCATAAAAAATTAACTGAAGCTAGTTTGCAAGTTAGAATGCAAGTTCTTAAACCAGACATTCATTCAGTATAAATACAAAATAAAATATAATTACTTTAGCAGCATTGATTGACGAACTTGAGGCAAGTATTTCTAACCAAAAACTGTTCAATTCAATGTTTTTATTGTTAGTTTTGATTATCATTACATTAAGTGTATTCTATTTATTTACCTTTTTGTTACAATTAAAGATAATTATTGGAAATTTGAAATGCTACATCATATATTATCATCTTATATCATATATATATATATATATATATATATATATTACATCATATTTTATATTTTATTTATAAGTAATATTGATATTTCATAAATGACGATTATATACATACTAAAATAATAATAATGTATCTTTTCTATAAATATAATAAACAAAAAATTACGTTATTTTTGTAGGTGCAGCTAAATAAATTTCAACGATGGACGAATTTGATAATTCACAATTGCAAAAAGTACAGCTGAGTGCTGATACCTACATGACATGTTTGCAACATGCTTTGTCAACAAAAAATTTTGAAATAATGGGCCTTTTGATAGGGAATGTATGTACGTTTTATAATTATGTTTATTATCATTTATGACAAATATTTATTAAAGTTCATTTCAGTACAAGGACAGAATTGTTAGAATATCAGCTTCGGTTAGTATGAAACGTTTAGACAAAAAAAAAGACCGAGTTGAAATATCGTCTACTCAATTGCTAGAAGCTGCTGCTAAAGCTGAAAAATTGACAGAGCAATTAGGGCGAGAAATGCGCGTTTTAGGGTGGTACCATTCGCATCCAAACATAACGGTTTTTCCATCTCATGTCGGTTAGTAATATTATGATAATGAATAATTTCATCTTTTAATTTGTTGAAACTAACTAAATTATGTACTTTAGATCTAAGGACACAAGCCACGTACCAACAAATGGACCAGAACTTTATTGGACTGATATTTTCAGTGTTTACAGGAGGCAACGAGTCTAAGGTATTTATTTATCAAAGATTGTACAGATAGATAAATAATAATATATAGGAATAAACAACAAAATTTTTTAGGGCCAAGATATGCTGATAACCTGCTTTCAGTCTCGAAATGATGAACAATTTCAAGTACCTTTAGAAATTGTGTATAATCAAGAAATTTCTTTACATAGTTTACAGGTATACTATAGCATTGCTTATTTTTTATTTGACTATTATAACTGTTGATGATACAAATTTTTGTACTTCACTTAAGTCTATGACCAACCTGCCAGAAATCTTGCTTGAAGAAGAGACCAACATGGCCGAAGGATGCGAAGATAACCCAGATTTTCTTGCACAAATTCACAACAGTGCTGGTATATATACTTATCAACACTATAACCAGCTATATCAAAACAACCAGTTAGAAAACAACAATATTCTAACACAATTTTTTGTTTCAGTTCGAACCCAAGCAGTCAGTCACATCACCGATATCATAACCCGTCCTCTGATTCAATCATTTGAAGATAGAGTTGATTTAAACAAAAAGAAATTACCTTACTTAAAACAAGAAGTTGCTCGCATGAAAGAAAAACTAAGAAAGCTTGAGCTTTCCAAATCTGATTCAAAAAAGTATTAATATCTTTGTTTTCTTTTTTTATTTTCATAAAAAAGCTTATTTACGATGTTGAATATTAATAATTGATTAAAATAAAGTATTATACCAATAAAAATAAGAATTTTGTAATAAAAAGATGTTGAAAAAGTCAAAATGAAAATATTTTTTAACGTAACAATTTTTCCTGTAGAACTTGAAGAACACTGTTGATAACATTGTTTTATAACCACTTTCAGTATCGTATGTTTCGTATGTTGTATTCTCTTATAAAGAAGTACAGATCAGCATTGCAATCTTAATATTTTATTTTAATTTATTTTCATTGTTAATTATTACAAATTGGAATATATTGTTATGAAACTTGCATTCACTTTATTAAATTGTTTTTAACAATAAATTGTAATAAAAAGTATACATGATTGTTATTTCGATATCTATTCATCCCGTCGTCTATCTCTGGCATAATTCAAAAGAGAGACGATACCAAACGAAAGAGGTTCTGTCCAAAACTAATTGATTGTTATAAACGTTTTCTTCATCAGACGTTGACAACAAAGCTTAGTTTGTTCTTTTTTAGTTTACATATATTCAAAATAAAATTTATTTATTTTTTGCAATGTTTTTTAAGTTGACTTATGAATTTTTTGTCTTAAAAAAGTCATAAAACTTATATTGTACAACCATAGTTAGAATAGGTGGCGCGCTTATTGAAGTAAGCAAAGTTTGGGGGTTGAGTTGCGTCCCTCTCTCTCTGTAGTGTAGCTCAGTCAGTGGAATGTGAAGTTAGTCACACAGTGATCACAGTTTTCGTTCCTGTGGTGTTCGAATAATTTCGAACCGAGTTGCGTAGGCTGTGTTCTTCGTAAATCATTAATAAGTCGATGCCATTAGTATACATATTTGGATCAATTCAACAAAAAACTGAACGTACGACGCGTTGCACTAAGGCCGGGCCAGACTGATTTGTTCCCAGGCAGTCTCACTCGGGTGACGCCGGCCGCCGTCGTAGAGCTTTGGCAGTCGTATAACCAGCGAAAGACCTCGTGATCAAGGTAAGGCCCTTAAAATCAATTTGACATCCCATTTAAAAACAGTCAAACATTGCAGGGCGCTCGAAAAGTGACAAAAAAAAAAAAAAAAAAACAAGAAAAACAAAGCTACGAAAACAAAATCACGCCCACGACGACTTGGGTGAACAAACGTTATTGGTTGCATGCAAGCTTGCTTTTTCGTGGTTCTTATATACTATCACGAAGTCTCATTTTGTACTCTCTCTCTTTCTCTCTTTCACTCTATCTCTTTCATTCTCTCTTTTTCTTTCTTTCTCTCTTTATTTGTCAATGATATCATCTCAATTCAAAAAGTGAGGTTAAGTAGCCAAATCTCTTCATTTAATTTCAAGGTTATAATTTATCGCGAGGGTTGCACTTTTAACCAGTCGAATGTAGGTTTGAAATCAAAAATGTAAATTCTGATGAGATGTTTTTATTTTGTTTAAAACTACGATTTTCTTGATTTTAAATAACTCAATAAATAAAGTATTGTTATAAAATTTATTTCAATCAACACAGTCAGTTTTTTAATGTTTGATGGTTTAAAATAAATCGGGAATTCGGTTTTGTTTTCATTGTTCCAAATCGCAATGACAAGATAATCAATTTTTTATGATTGTTTTTTTTTTACTGTAATAAAAATTCAGTCAGTTTTGTACATTTCATTTTTTTTCAAATTCATATTCCAGTGCAATTGTCTTTGTTTTGGTTTTTTTATTTTTCCATTTTGCAATAAAAGTTCACTAATTTAGTATTTAACTTGAATTTAATGTTCTTGGTAAATTGACAAGTATTAGATTCAATTGCTAATTCTGTGCAAGCCTAATTTTTATATCAAAAAAATATTTTATTTTCAGTAATCTTAAAGAAATAACCAAAAACGTTTTGCATTAAAGAAAAAAAAGTAATCATTAAACGCGTCATCCATATAATGTTACTATTTTTTTGTTTTTTTTGGTTTTTTTTTGTCCTAAAAACTTATATACACCATTATATAATATAAAATCCCATAAACCTATCCTTTACACTTATACTGTATTGTCCTATGATACTTCCCACAATTCTTTCAGGTCAAATTATAAAAAATATTTGTAAAATCAAAGTTCGCTCGTTCTCTAGTTTAGTGCAAGTTCTCGGTCTGCGCGGTTCTTTGTCTTAATTTGTGTTGTGTTGAAAGTAAAAAAACAAACACTGAAAAGTTTGAGTCCCCCAAAAACAACTATAAAAATATGTTGCCAAAGTTTGTTGATAATGAACGAAGTATACTTGTATGTGTCAGTTCAGTTTGAGTTGAAAAATTTAAATCGAGTCAAAAGTAAAACCGTAAAACAAAAGTTGTCGCGGTGTCGTATAAAATGGGACGCGCGCGCTTTGCACCTTCAAGAGCAATTATTGTTCGAGCTCTTTTTGACACAGGTAAGCCCTGCGAACACCACTATGTGACATTTGTTGTTACATCTGGTGGGTGTATTTATAAGCAATTCCAAAATTGAACAAAAAATGAAATGTTAGACAGAGTTGAAACTTTTTTAATAAAGCTAAATGTGTATTCATACAAACTTAAACACAATTTTTAAAACTTCAAAGTCAGTTTTGAGAATTAAAGATCTATTTTGGATTTGAAAGAATGAATTTCGTGCAGGTTTTGATTCAAGTTGGTTGATTGCAGGATAATTACAACGATGTCAGATTCTGGATCTGAAAGTTCTTCTTCTGAGAGCAACAATGATAGAAAAAGTCGAGGATCATCCCCAGGAGGTTCAAACTCTCATGGACCAAGATCTCCAGAAAGTAACGTTTCTGGAAGCGAGAGGTCTCCTTCTCCTAATGATGCTAAAGTTCAACTGCAAAGGTAAACAATTTTTAAAGAATTCATATTAAATATACATGATTTATATATACACTTAACTTATTTTTCCTTTATGCCACAAAATTGATTGTTGCCTAATAATAATTATTATGTACATAGAAAATTGCAAAACCACTGATTGCCAATATGCAAAAATGCCAAAATTTTGTTGGTTGCAAAATGCCAATAGATAGTGTCCTGATATTGACAATTGTTATGTTGCTCGTTAGCCAGTGGTGTTGGGGAAACAACTGATTGGCGTCTTAACGAATATTTTAATAATGAATATTGGAAGAACATTATTACTTATACCATTGAAAGTATTTTATGCAACTTTTTAAATGTTTTCGTTCTAGAGAGGAACCAGAATCAGGAGCAAGTTCTCCAAAATCTGGAAGAAGCTCTCCCCGATCCGGAAGAAGTACTCCAGTACCAAACTCTCGATTTGAATCACCAAAGTCTCAAGGATCTCGAGACATTTATCAGTCTCCAATGTCAGCTCGAAGTTCTCCAAAATCTCCTCAGTCCCTTTGTAGAACTCCGACGTCAGATGGCCCTAAGTCACCAAAAACTTTACCCTCGTCCCCCGAATCTCAACGATCACTGCAATCACCTAATTCGTCCAAATCGATGGCTTCTTATCACCATGAGCCTATGATGACACATGGCGAAGATTTGTCAGATGTTTCTGATAAGTCAGACAATGAGGAGAAAATGGTGCCTGTGAATTTGAATGAGGAAAACGAGCAGTTAGATTTTGAGGCTGATGGACAGTGGAAAGATGAAAAGGAAGAAGGTAATGTTTTAATTGCTGCAGTTAATTTTAAACTTTCAAAAAAAAAAAAATAAATAAACAAACAAACAAACAAACTTGACTGAGAACTAGTTTGTTTATTTTTCATAAGCTTCTTAAGTGTATAAATATGTATATAGTGTGTCTTATTTTATTCCGGCACCTGAAATAATTAAAAATAACTTAAAAGTGAACATTGGAGAAAAAAAGTCAGGAATAAAAATTTCTCAGTGTAATGGGGCAAGATCAATGACACAATCAGTTGTTTTGAAAATATCGTTCTCGATCTTTGAAAGTTTCTTAAAAATAGAATGTAATGTTATTATAAAGTTATAAATTATCATTAAAAAAAAGTTGTGCAAATTTTTTTTATAGGAGAAAGTGAAACAGCACTTAAAGACTCCAAAGATCACGAGAAAAGTGATCAAAAATCTTCCACAAAAGATAAAGATAAAGAAGAAAAAGAGGAAGGAGAAGAGGATGACGGGGATAAAGAATCCGAGTTAGAAGAGGGTGAACTCAGTGATGGTGATGATGCTCGTCCTGAGGAAACAGAGCCTAGACCAGTTTGCCGTTTCTACAGTAGAGGACAATGTACTTGGGGTGTGAGCTGTAGGTTCCTTCATCCCGGCGTCACAGATAAGGGGAATTACACCATGTTTGATATGGTTAGACCAATGTCATATCCTCCACATGCAGGACCACCGCATGATTATCGGCCTTTGCTTGAAAGACTACCTTTAGGAAGATCTGGATACAGTTCACAACACATGCCTCCTCCAAAAGTTGAAGATGCTGCGTCGGAGAGCGCTTGGGAACGAGGTTTAAGACATGCAAAAGAAGTAAGGAAATTTGATTATCAATTTCTTGGATATAAGATCTGAATTACTTTTATATTAAAATTTTGCTTTATTTTAGATGATGAGAAAAGCAAACAAGAGGAAAGAATCAGACATGGACTTTGAAGAGAAAAAAATGAATTTAAGTTTGGGACAAGAGGAATTGGATCGTGAGGCTGGATATTATGTGAGACCTGCTAGCCCAGAACCGCCTTCAGAAAGATGGGTTCCTCCTCCACGTGAACCAATGCCACGAAGAGCTCCAAGGATGACTCCTGATCATTATATAGACGAGCCAGATCCCTATTATTCCGGACCACCAGACTATTATGGGTATTTATCTTGTAATACATATTTTAACATGCTTTTTTATTCTGTAATTTCTGTTTTCTAGAAAATATTTCTTTTTAAAATGTTCATTTTGTTTTATATATTTAACTAGATAGAATCATAAATTTTTATTTTTACTTTTGCAGCAGAAAATTACATTACAAAGAACGAGGTCCTCCAGACTACAGAGATCGCGTTGACTATCATTCAACTCACCGAGGAGCCCCGCACTCGATGTCGCCGCCTCCTCATCGTGAACGTGAAAGAGACAGAGAAAGAGATCGTGAACGCGAACGCGAATATTACGAAAAGTACGAGAAAAAAGGCAAAAGACCATCAAGAGAAGTCATTGTTGAAAGATTGCCACCATCCAAGTCTTATCGTGACGATGATTTACCTCCAGTCGAACGTGGGAGAGGAGATGAATGGGCTGATCCTTGGATGAGGCGAAAATCGCCAACGGTTTCGCGCAGAAACACATCTTCAAGAAGATCTAGAAGACAGAGTTATTCTTCAGGATCGTCATACTCTTCATCTAGGTTGATAATGATACTTATACTAGAAATAACTTTTCCATGAAAATGCTTATTAATTTTTCAATTTCAAATTTGAAAGTGAAACAATAAAAGCTTGCTCATGCTTTGATTTTAGCACGTCTCGTAGTTCGAGTCGTTCAAGCTACAGTTCTTATGAATCCCTATCCAGGTCCCGTTCTCCCTCTCCTCCTTCCAGGTCACGAACAAACAAAAAACACCCACCTTCCCCACCTAATCCTGCTCCGCCTCAGACTCGTGGAGCAATGCTGATGAACCCGCCGGCACCTTCGCCCAGATCTTCCAAGGACTCGATTTCTCCCACTGGAACTCTCCACAGGCGTGCTGGACTCAATCCACCTGCACCAAGTCCACTTATCAATCAGACAAGACATCATGACAAAGTACGAGACAAAGCTGCTTTAGCTGCAGCTGCTGTCGCTAAAGTCATTAAAAGTCGATCTAGATCACGGTAAACATTATTTGCATTATTATAATTGTGTTCGATTCACTTTTTGTCAAAGACCTTCAAATTAGAACACTTTGCAACATTTCAGATCTTCTCGAAGCACTTCTGGTTCGGACAGTTCCGGAAGCAGCAGCGATTCAAGTGAATCGTCTTATTCATCGTCATCGAGCGAGTCTAGACGAAGGAAAGGTTCTTCTCCTATACGCAAAGATTCTAAAGCAATAGACGCACTCAAATTGTCTGGTGCAAAACAACAAATTAAGTTAACACTAAAACAATCTCATGCAACTCCACCAGTTAAAAAAATAGATCGGAGTGGTACGATTGCTGGTAAAAAGCGACCACATGAGGCGACCGTGCCAGTTGATAGTAAGGCTAGTGCTGCCGCAGCTGCTGCAAAAGCCGCCAAAAAAGCAAGCTCGCGACGCGAAGAACTTCTTAAACAACTTAAGGCGGTTGAAGATGCCATCGCTCGCAAACGATCCAAAGTGTAACAATTCATGTCTTTAAACGTACACATAAATGAAGATATTGCCAGAATATGGTTTAGTAGGACAAGGCCTTCATGTTGTGCTTTTCGTACTTTTATTTTGACGCATCATCGAACGCAGACTGATAAACAATTGGGTCTCTTCTAATTTCGTATTTAGAAGTCATTAAAATGTATCAACTTTATACATGCTGTAATACTTTTTGAATTCTTTTTTGTAATGTACAGGTATGCGCGTTGGTTATTATTATTATTATTATTATTATTATTATAGTTTTCATTATTTCAATGTAGTTTTTATATACATAAATGGTTATCGATTTTAAATCAATGTGTGTACTGAACCTATTGGCATCCTTTAAACAGAAACGAATAACAAATGTACTTCCAAATAACAGCAGTTTATTGCACTTTAAGATAAAAGTATCTTGATTAGCCCATAAAATAAGTGTTTTTGGGAGCTACTTTAAAAAACTGCAGTTTGTGAATGTAAAAAAAAATATTGTTCTTAACATCGTTCCCAGAGAAGATATAAAATCTCCAAATGATAGTATAATGACACAGATATTTATCTGACCAGCTAGCATTAATTCTTTGCAACGTTGCTATTTGAGATTAATTTGGTATATATTGCAGTTCTTGATTTCATCATCATATTTCAGAAACAAAGGCTATGGAAAATTATAATATTGAAATCCTGACGAATTAACATGAATGAATTGATTTTCGTATTTCATTATTTTTGTATACTAAATTTTCAAAGATTATCAGATTAGCGAATGACGTCTCATAACAGTTTTGTACAACTTGCGGTAGCTCGATAGATTTGTCTTTTTTTATTCATTGTTTGCTGTTAAGTCATGTATTATCTATAATCTGTAATGTATAAATTGTTCTTTAAAAAGAAAAAAAAACTTTAGGAATATAATTTAGCGTTTGATGTCACCATGAATACGTTAAACGAGCGAACATTGTTTGGTACATATATAACTAAAAAATGAAAACCTACGGTTAAATAATAAGTGAAATAAATCAATGCTAATTTTTGCTAAAAAGTGTCTTGACAGCTGCTTCAGAAACAAATTTTCTGTTAGAGATGAAGATGTACAATTAAAACAAATAAAATTTTGTTATTGTGAAGTTTTGTTCCTTCATCATTATCTCTTTTATGTTTCTTTTTATTTTTATTTAGTCGTTTAGTTAATATTAATTTCGTAGTTGTTTGATTAGTCTAATAGACGTTAATAGTTACTTTTTTGACATAGAAGGTAGCATTGCTGTTACCGTTAGTCAAGCATACATAGCATGTGACCCTAGCAGATATGAACAAAAAAATTGATGCCAGTAAAACACAAGTATTTTGTTCATTAGACAAAATTTAGACAATAAATGATCTGCGTTTTACTTCTTTAAAAAACCATCGACCAGTTTTATTATAACTAGTTGAAATATTTTTGCATAAGTACTTTGGTTATTCGTTATCTCTGTTTTCACTACTATTCAATAAAAATATATTTATTTTAATTTGTTTGCTCTCAATTTTCTCAAAAAATTACTCTACTAAATAAATAATGATTTGACTTTGCAACTACTTAATCATGATATATCACATTATAGAAAATTCAAAAAACTGTTCATATTGATTTAAAATAATAAATTGTTCGTTATATGAAGAATTTCCATTAATTATAAGAAGAAGAGAAGAATTATCGTATTGATTTTCGATGTAAAGATGAATCATTTCCATATGAATAACTAAAAAGAATAATTTAAATCATCGCTTCTTTAACAAAAGCAAATAATTATTATAGATAATTTGTATTCAAATGTACTTTTCAAACGTCGTTCCATTTATTCGTTAAAGTGTCAAACCATGATAAACAAACAACTTCATTTTTATATATTAGTAAGAATTTTGTTTTAATTTATTGTTCATCTAATTTTCATTGGGATCCTGCGGTTCCCAATTCTGACACGTATTCTTATCATTATAATTCCATATTGAACAATTAAATTCATAATTATAAAAAGAATACGTTGCATTAAATAGAAATCGCGGTAGCTCGGACAGCAGCGGCACTCAATAGCGGATTGGGATCTGGTTCCTCAGTTAAAACATTGACCTTGATCCATTCTCTTGTTTTACTACTCCTCCTCATAGCATCAATGACTGCCTGAACGTATAGGCCATCTTCAAAAGTAGCAGCCGTCGAAACAGGCTCTTTAATCCAGCCCCTTTTATCTTCAACTGGCTGGAACGCCTCCCTTAATGCTCCAATCATTTTCCTCGAGCCCTGCACATATGGCTGAGGAATGAAATCTGCTACACAACTGTTTCCCTCGAGTTGGTCTTCATCTTGATAAAGGATTTGTTCTGTTCCACCTAGATTGGCATATAAATCGTTTCCTCTGACTGCAAGATAGTTACCGTTGCTACAAACCAACACCTCTTGACATAGTTTTCCTTGAAGATGGTTACTTAATGTCGCAGTAACGAGAATACCACCGCTGAGTTCCATCTGAAAGCTGCAGAAATCCGGTGAGGTCACGTGTCGGATCCCGTTGATACTTTTGGTAGTTTGAGTGAAGGTGCGGACAACGGCATGTACTCGATTCGCTTTCTGTCCTGTCAGATGAAATATTAGGTCTATGATGTGACTGCCTACAAGAGCCAGAATTCCTCCGCCCATAGTATCATCACATAACCAATCAAACGCTAAAATCAACAACAAAAATTGAATCAACATTTCAAGAAAAAATCCTTATTAATAAAATTAAAGATTTAGGTACAAACAATGTTGCTTACAATCATGTAGGAGACTTCCCATCTGCACTCTTACGTCAATGACAGTGACATTCCCTCCGAGATATCCATCGTTAATTTTCTTTTTCATCATAGAAAATGCTGGTAAAAATCTCAAACTATGATTAACAATACTGATCAGTGAGGGATAATATTGGGCTGCTCTGACCATTTTCAGTGACTCGCTTTGGCTCAGTCCAGCTGGCTTGTCGCACACCACATGCTTGCCTATCCCTAGAGCTTTGACAGCGATTTGAGCATGCAAGTTTGGGGAACACATTATAAAAATCAAGTCAACATCCCTCCTCAGTAGAACATCATCTATTCGACTTGTATGGAACGGTATGTCCAAGGCTGATGCCACTTCTAAGGCCTCATTGATTGTGCGCCCCCAAATAGCTTCGATTTTAAATCCTTTTTCTCGCAAAAATGGAATGATCACCCGAACAACGTTACTTGTACCAAATACTCCTATTCCGGGCAACATTTTTTCCTTGAAGTTTGTAGGTTAAGTTGGTATAAACACAACTATTGAAATTCATATAAATGTGTTCTATAAAAGGGTGACCTATGATGTTTTTTTTTCTTTTTTTTATAAAACCTATGATTCGTTTTATGCGAGTTATCTTCCATTGATTACATTCTGATGGGCACTCGTTACATTTTGTCAATCTCTGATGTGGATTCAACGGAGCTTTAATCACCAAGCAGGAGAAATAAATTAAAGTGTAATAGAGTCAGATCGAGATGAAACGTTTTTGAAAAATGAATGTGACAAAGTCTTAACACCTTGAGAAGTAGAGTTTATATTTCAGAAGTTTTCAGCTCTGTGCACCACCAGGCATGTGATTGATTGAATTGGTCGAACGAATCTCCTTGGGTACCACAAAACAAACAAAAAAGAAAGGAAACCAGACGATATGCACATATATTGTTGTTGTTGTTGGCTTTAATCTAGGTACGCATTTTAGATTTACACGTATGCCAGGACTAGAGAAATATAATACCTAGAATAAAACTTGGCCGGCGGATAAGAGGACGTTAGAGAGCGCCCTCCCTCGGTCGAGTTCGGACCCACTCGAACCTTAAAGAAATGTTTTGTATACTGTGGGTATAATGTATGCGGGATCTACACTAAAGTTTTCATGAGGAAAACTCAGTCTGCACAACTTACGCAGAAACAGAGCATTTGAGTGGTCAAACGCGAGGGAAATTAAAAAAAAGAAATAAAATCGCTATAAAAAGATGTTTTGTTTTGATCAATAAAATACAAATTTTAATGTGTAGTTATTTTAATTGAAAATTATTAATTTAATCCTACACGGTCATACCTCTGAACAACAATACAGATGCAAAAGTAAATGAATAAAGTGCACTAATAGTTGACCGCATCCCTGCAAATTACTGATCTTGAAAAATATGAAAATAATAAGAACGAAGCTATTCGCACATATGAACATAATATGAATTTATTTTAAAACTCGAATACGACTTAAAAGTATCTGACAATTATCTTTGGCGGAGTTTACCAGTCAATAATTATTTTTTATTTCGGCGGAGTTTGACTAACGATATTTTATCATCAGTATTTATTTCGGCGGAGTTTACCGTACTTCTTAATTGGGATAAGTAGCATTTTATTTATTCGGCGGAGTTTGGGTATCGCCGGTGAAACGCATCATACTCAAACTTCACATATATAGAACTTTAAAATTATTCATTTGACTTCAAAAAAAATTTACAGATTGTTCAAAACAATTTGTTGTTATAAACAAGGATAAAATTAAAAAAATTGTGTTGTACGGATAAAATTTATGTAAATAATGCAGGATATTGAAGAATTAGATTTTTATACATTTTTTGTATAGCATTTATGTAAAGTTCACACAATAACGTCATAAATTGGGTTATCAAGGTATATACATATTTTTATTTTTAAGGTCCAACCATTACAAGTCTTGGGGTGGACTTAACACGTTTAGATTTTTCGTTGGAAAGTTACAAATGAAAACTTTCACTATTCGGATTGTTTTGTATTATAATTATAATTTTTTTCAAAATACTCATTTTGTTTTTTTCAGTTGTTTGTTGATATTATTTCTTTTTATAGAAAAAAAACGGAATATTTTTTTTTTTGACTTTTACTATTTTTTCACTACAGTTAGCTCAATCATTTTTATATCAACACAATCACCTTCATGTATATACATGCGTGTATATCCTGTTATAGAATTACGGTAACTGAAACAAAACATTAAAACAGGTTTTGGTAGCCAGTCTAACCTTAAAAATGTAAGAGGCATGAAGTACATCAGCAATGTCTTGTCAAAGAGAGTAATCAAAATTGGTTGTTTAAGTTTTCAAACAAAAATTTATAAAATGATCTTGAGACGACGGAAATCATTTTTACAAGTTACTATTTGTATAGTATATATTGTTGTTGTTGTTGTGATTGCAAAACAAGTACTACATTCAAGTGATACATTCATTTTTAATCATAATGTTAAAACAGACGTTTTCACTTCAACAAAGTGGTCTCGAAAGGATATTGACCGGTAAAGATTTTACTGTTTTGATTATCTCGATATGAATTTTCTTTATTAATATACAGATTTTTCAGTATAAATTATATTTACTTTTGTAATCCATTTAGCAAAGTTTTCTCGGTTTTTGAAAGTGCTACAATATATCTTTTCAATTTTATAAAAAATGAGTTGATTTATAAATAATATTATTTCTGAATGTTATAATTTAAGTATTACAAATTTGTTTACATAAATTTAAGTACTACTAATGATGCATTGATGTTATTATAATGATAATAAAGTAAAAAACAATATTATTATCAGGTTTGAAGAATGGATTGCTAAGTATGAAAGTAATATCGATCCTGATCTTGGTGCGGACGGAAACCCTGCATATTTAAGTGGAGTTGAGAGACTTGAAGGATTAAAAGCTATCGAAACAAAATCTCTAAATGTGATACTTTCGAATAAAATTCCATTAAGACGGAAATTAGCAGACTCGCGTCATTCGCTGTAAATATACTTTTCTGTCATTTTACTAAATTTTTTTCTTAAATGCATTTATGATAAAAAATTATTTAAATACAATTATTTAAATTATGTTGTATTTGGTTTCAGTTGTAAAAATGTTAGTTATGATAGTACATTACCTAGTGCGAGTATAATAATTATTTTTTATAATGAACCTTGGAGTGTGCTATTGAGGACTGTGTACAGTGTGTTGGATGTATCTTCATCTAATTTGTTGAAAGAAATCATTCTTGTTGATGATCATAGTGATGAAGGTATTTTTTTATTGTTAATTAATAAACAAACCATAGATCCGTTTTTTATATTGATTCTAAATTAAAAATTTTTCATGCAATTATGAGTTTTATGAATTATTGAATGAAATATTTTTCTAGACGAACTCAAAGATTTATTACAATACTACATATTAACTAGATTACCTAAGAAAGTCAAACTTACCCGATTACCTCAACGCCAAGGTTTGATTCGTGCGCGGCTAAAAGGCGCAAAAATAGCAGAAGGTGATGTTTTGATATTTTTAGACGCTCACTGTGAAGTACAAGAAAAATGGTAACTGAATTGCCTATTAAAGTAAAATGATTTTATTCAGATGAGCCATAATTTTTATTAAAAAAAATCTATTTCTAGGATAGAACCACTTTTAACGAGAATAAAAGAAAATCCGACTGTTGTAGCTGTGCCAATCATTGATAACATATTAGAGGACACTTTTGAATACATGCACGACAATGATCCTTCGTTTTTTCAAGTTGGGGGATTCACTTGGTCTGGGCACTTCACTTGGATAAACATTCCAGATTATCATAAACACAAATTGTCCCCAACTGCTCCGGTGAAAACGCCAACAATGGCTGGTGGACTTTTTGCCATTGAAAGAAAATATTTTTGGTACATTGGCAGTTATGATGATGGCATGGATGGATGGGGTGGAGAAAATTTGGAAATGTCATTTAGGGTAATGTATTTTATTCAGTTTTTGTTCCCAAAGACAAAATTGTTCTTGAAATAAGTAGAATAAAACATTAAGTTTGATTTTAGATATGGCAATGTGGAGGTAGGATTGAAACAATCCCTTGTTCTAGGGTGGGGCACGTTTTTAGAAATTTCCACCCTTACAAATTTCCCAATGATAAAGATACTCATGGGATAAATACGGCAAGAGCTGCTTCCGTTTGGATGGATAAATACAGTAGGCTATATTTCCTCAACAGACAAGAGTTCAAGGTTTATTTGATATCAGATAAAAGTTTAAAATGAAATAGAAATATATTAACTTAATCTAACCCAATTTTAAAAATATACATATACTGTTAAGGATCATAATTGAATAATTTACATTTAGGCTGAAAAAAAATATATTGGAGACATAAGTAGTCGCGTAAAACTACGAAAACAACTTAAATGCAAAAGTTTCAAATGGTACTTGGACAACGTTTATCCGGAAAAGTTTATTCCAGATGAAAATGTCATTGCATATGGACGAGTGAGTATGCGAATAAAGAATTTATGCTTGGACAATTTGCAAAGAGATGAAGAAAAACCGTATTACTTAGGAGTATATAAATGCCACTCCAAACTTTATCCCAGTCAGGTAAAAAAGTCAAACAAGTAATTTCCTATAATCTTTTCATTTTTTATTTTGAATGATATTTTTATTTGAAATTGAAAATTTAATTGCAGTTGTTTTCGTTGAGTAATTCAGGAGAATTGAGACGAGAAGAGACTTGCGCAACAGCAGTTGCGGATGGGATGCACGATAATGTGTTAAAAGTTCAAATGCTCCGTTGTGAAAAGCATAACGAAGAATGGTCATTAACGGAGGTTAATACAATTTTTTTCAACTTAATAATTAGTTAAATTTATTAAAATATTTTATTTTTATTGTTTTTATTATTAATTCGATTATTTTTTGCAGGGTAATCAAATCCAACATGTTGCTACAGGTCTTTGCCTAGACGGTTCGCATTTACGTTCAGAACAAAATGTTCATCTGTCAGTTTGTTCTGAAGAGCCAGGACAAATTTGGAAATTTGATTTTTTAATAGCAAATTGGATGAATCAATTTTAACAAAGTTCGATATAAACAAAAAAGTAAAAATATACTCAACCACATTTGTTAAGGTGATGCATAAGTCGTATAGGTGAAACAAAGATGGCGTTAACGATGAATTCACAAATGTAAGAAAGATAAAACGAGATTGACTTATGAAATACCTTGAGGTAATGTGGAACCAAGGGTTAGTGACATTATAGATCTGTTCAATATCAATCAACAATTAAATTGCAAATTTATTTAACGAGAAGAGCGCGGTTTTTTCATTTATTTTAGACATTCCTACACAACAAAATTGATGTTTTATTATGAATTGATGAAGAGATCAATGGTACCTATTTTTAAGGTGCAGGTTAACAGCAGATCCCATTGTTTGTTTACATTCTGTATCCAAAAATCATATCAAATTGTATCACCTTAGATTATGTATAATATCTGCTGCTAGGGAGTTAGTTCATAAAAATTGCAATGATCATTGCACTCTAACTGAGAAAAAAAAATATAAGCACAATGTATAGCACAATTTAACATAATTTTTGAATACAAAATGCAAACAAACAATGGAACCAACTAATAATGTCACCATATCGTCACACACAAATTTCATTTACATTCAAATCCAAAATGTTTGGAATTTTTAAATTTGAGTTAAGAAAGATAGAGACTGATGAAAAATTGATTAAATATTTAAATGTATTTGTGAAAAATATTTTTGTCATGGATTGGTTAAAACTTAGTAGGCGAGGCTGTAATACTTTTGTCACATGTTTGTAAGCGATTTATCAGAAATGGTAAAAACCTTCAAAATTAAATATATTATTATTAACTTTTAATTATTACTTTAGCGTATTTCAAATACAAATACTGTAGAAAATATCATGATTTAATCAGGACTTTCAACTTCGTTAGGGTAATTCAAAAACTAAGTACCATCAATTTTTAAAAATTTATAACAAAACTACAATTTTTGTGTGTGCGAATGCCAGAAATAAGTGAGCAAATTGCACTCTTCTTGTTAGATAAATTTGCGGTTTTAATGCTGATTGATACTAAATAAATTTGTAATAACGGCGGTGACTCTCGGTTCTACATTACCCTGAAGTCACAACTAATAAATTGATTTGTTGGTTACGAATTTATTTACGAGTCATTTTTATACAACATTTTTCTTGTTACACTATTTAATTTTGCAAAGAAAGTTTGCTGACATGTAATTTTGCATATTTTAATATATATATATATATATATATATTCTTGTACATCATATAGTATATTGTAACAAATAAAGGTACATGTTATAGATGAAAAGATTTGTATAATATTTTGAAACTTTTGTGTTGCTCTAGGTAAGTGAACTGTAATTTTGCGAAGAATGCTTGCGCCGGTGGATCAGGGGAGGCTGGTGCACTGATAAAGTCAAGATATCTTTAGAAAAAACGATAATTTTATTTATCAATTAATTATTATAAACGTACACGAGACGTTAAGCGAAAATTAACACAAAAAATAAAAATGAAGAAAAGAAAATGTCACTGTTGTGATGTAGTCTTGTTTATGTGCTAGAAGTTCTCCACGTGGCTCATCCAAAAATCTGAATTTAGAAAATTTTTTGTTTCAAAAACTGTTTTTTCAAGTCAACAACAGTATTTCAATGTGAAAAACAATAATTACATACATCGTTTCCAAAATTAACTCTCTACAGGAAAAAAAAAAACGGAAATTTATATAAACATTAACAAAGAATGTTATTGCTCAATCAGCGTCGGGTAATGACACCTGGAGCACCTTCGGGGATGTACCCATATAAACCCGGATATTGTTAAACAACAATCCGTGTTGTTCATTCCGAGCAATAAATATATAAGTGCAAGATATTGTCTCAAAAAATCTGGATAAATTGAACTTTGCTGTGTAACCTGTGTCGCTGTGTAACGAATTTTAGATGGCTCAGTATATTGAATGTATAACCCACTGTTTGTTTTTGTTATTTTAATTCAACTAACGCCGTTCAACACCTGGGGGTTAGCATCGTTCATGCAATAGTTGCACACAATATTACGTCCAATCGTAAAACTTTGTAAATTATCGACTTTTTGAGTCAGTAAACTACTTTACCCGGGACGAGTCAATCTTGAATTGCGCGGATAAAACAGATGTGGTACTTATCGATGCTTCTTCTTTTTCTTTTTCTTCTTCCTTAAGGTAGTGTGAAACCGGGAGTTACCGACATTACAGATTTTTTTAATTAAAATTAATAATATGATTGTAAATTAATTTAACGAGAAGAGCGCCATTTTCTCACTCACTTTACACATTTCTATAGATAAAAATTCAACTTTTATCATAAAACATTGACAAATAATGATTTCTAGTTTTCGATGTGGAGGTTAATCGTAGAAATCATTGTT